>CM035172.1:76741633-76949795 GCA_020205615.1 Panax quinquefolius | reverse complement strand
AAAATATGTAATTTTCACTTTATTCTTGATGTTCTTGAAGGTTTTGAACATAAATCATAAAAATTAATACTACGGATTCGTTATAACACAAGAATCCTTTCATTTAAGGTTTGGTCTCTTCCATATCAACATGCATAATAAAATTAGAGTAGGAATTTTACAAAAATATTTATGTTTTACATATTTAAATCACGTATAAGGCCATATATTATATTCCATACTCTGTAAGTTTTGAAAGCAACATATATGACACATTTTATAATCTTGAAGATATGGTTTACATAATATATATATATATATATATATATATAATCAAATACTGATATGATAACATTTAACACATATACAAACTCATAATCATATCCTTTCCCAATTCACGGAGACTTTACAAAACTTTGAAAGCCATATTTATGAAAACTCAAACAACGTAAAAGTAATTTGGTTTAGAGAATTTACCCGGAGTATAAAGTGTAGAGTATAAAGCGTAGATTTGTAGGTTTAGATGCTTTTCTTCAATCACTCACTCTTAATCTCCTTCTCAATATCACAATTTCTCTTTGATAATTTATCTCCATTTGCTTTGTTCTTAGACTTAGAAAATAGGAAATAAAGAAGGCGTCGTATAAAATAAAGAACCAGACGAACATTATGGTTGAGTTACCCCATCATGGTAATCAATAATAACTCCTTTAGGGCCTTGTTTGGCTAGCAAGAATAGATTTCAAAACCATTTAATTTAATAAATCTCTTATACTATAGTTTAAAATATATCACACCCAATTATACAATAACTCAATTATATTATTTAATTTAATTTGAATTAAATATCATAATTTCTCATTAATTCACATAGTCATATAATTAATTTTCTCATTAATTATAAAATGTTATTAAACTTATTAAAAATTTCTTATAATTTAATAAAGTCACATAATTACATACTTTGAATAATAAAATTCTCTACATTAATTTAATAAATATAACACATATAATTAAATTAATCTATCACAATTGCATCAATTAATTATTTAATCTAATAATTAAATCATCAAAAATATTTATTTAATTCAATAAATATTAAGAATTAAATTACAAAAATCTCATTCGTCACAGTAAATGTACCATTTTTCTTCTTGATTTTTAGCTCCACGAACTTTGTTTTGTCACCAGTCATGTGACGAGAGCATCCGCTATCAAGAATCCATTTTTGAGATGGAACTCTTGCTTTTAAACATATCTGTCAAGAAAAGATAGTTCATCTTTTTGGTACCCATATCTTTTTGGGTCCATTTATGTTAGTAGCAAGTAAATCACTCTTTTTAATCCATACCTTTTTGACCTTATTTCGTTTCTTAAAGCAATTTATATCTAAGTGACCTTTAATACCACAATGTTTGCAAGTTGTGAAAGGAGAATAATAATTGAAGCTAAAACGTGATTTTGAGTTTAACATTTTCATATTACTCTTTTTATGCATAGAATTAAAACCAATTCCTTGTCTTTCAAAACTAGGTCTTTGTTTTCCTAATATGACATTTAGATTTTCTTCACCTTGAACAAATTTAGTAAGAGATGATTTTAGTGAGTCTATTTCTTTTTGAAGTTCATTATTAGGACATGTTTTAATAGAAGATTTATCACTAAATGCATCAATACACACATCTCTCATTTTTAACTCATTAGTCAATTTTTGGACTTCATTATTTAAGAATTTCACCTTATTGAAAAGTATTTTATTAAAGTTGTCTAAATAATCAATCTTTACAATCAAAACCTTTTCTTCTTGACATGTGGATTCCTTTTCAATTTCTTTCTTTTCATCTATTAGTGAATCTACTTCATCCATTAATGTATTAACTAATCCTTTTAAGCTTGCATTCTTTTCTCTTAACTTCTTATTTTCTTGTTCTAAAGAATTTAGTTCATTAGGAGATATCCGATTCGATTCACCTTGAACTCCCCATGAAACATACTTGTGCTATCTCATCTTTAGCATCGATCTCCACATCGGATTCTTCATCACTCCAAATAATAAAGGATTTGTTCTTCTTGTTGTCTTTGTAGTTGGTCTTCCTTTATTCTTTAGTTAAAACGGTCTTTCTTGAAGTGGTCGGGATGTCCACATTGAAGCATGTCTCTTCACTTTGCTTTCCTTTAAATTAATCATGTTTGATGATAAAGCATATACTTTGTAACAATCTTATTCATTTATTAATAAAAAGTATTAATTTATTAAAGGCTTTTAATTATCTACATGATCTTTGTTTTATAATATGTGATAAACCCATAGTTTTAAGCAATGCTTTTAGAATAATGATGATGATCATTCTAATGAGATCTAAATTCTTAGAAAGCTTAAAACTAAAATAGTTCCCAATCGTTGGATTACTAAATTGGGGATTAGTGAATCAGGATAGATTGAGTACATCGTTCTTGCTCGTTGGATGAGGATGATTGATCTCATGATCATTTGTGTGGAACACTAAAGCAAGTATGTAGGTGCTTATTAGAGAATAAGTTCATGAGCATTGGCTCGCTAAGGAATACCTAATGGAGTTTTACTTGCTGTCGATAGGAATTCTGTAGTGATAGTAGTCTGATGATCCTTGGACTTGAGATCATCATAGTATCTTGTGTATGATGAGTTATACTTTGACTTATTCCTTAAGACCCTTAGGGTATATCAAAGGGTATGCTTGGGTATAATAAGTTGTACATGGAGATAATGTATGATCGATAAAGAATCTACCACTTCTAATAAAGAAGAAAATGTCTATGTGATTAGATAAATGACAACCCGGTAGTCCTTGGCGAAGAAGAATGAAATTAGAAAGGAGTTTCTAATTTGCATTATTTGGAGTTGTGCATTTAAGGATCGAAATACATATAATTAAATAAAATAAGACTTGTGATAATTCCATATCTTATATTTAATTGGGACATTGTATGGTGGAAGGATTGAATTATCTGGTAACTATTTACTCGAAAGGTTCTTTTATGATTAATGTTGAAATCTATATTATCTGGAAAGTGGTTGATCATTTGGGGAGAACTTATCCTATTGTAGAATAAATATTATTTATTTAAATAAATTAATTATTTAATTTATTTATTTAAATAAGATTAAATTATTCTAATTGATTTATTCTGTAGGTTTAATATGGAGAACCTAAAGGGTCACACCATAAAAGGAAGAATAATTATTTAAGAAGTTAATGGCATAATCGTAATAATATATTATGTATATTTAATTTAATCTATGGTGATAGAATAAATTAAATAGCTTAATATTATTATTTAATATTTTAGAAATATTAAATATAAATTAATAAGAGAGTCTTATTAATATTATTACAATTATTATTATTTTAATTTCTAAAAGTTTAGGAATTAATTTAATATAAATACTCTCATTTATTCTAATTGGATTAGGAAGGAAAATTAGTTAAAGGAGTTTAATTAATTATCCTAATAAGATTAGGGAGCTTAATTAATTAAAAGAATTTAATTAATTAAATAAAACCCAATTCCTTAATTGTTAAGGTGGGTTGCCCACATCTATAAATAAGAGGAGTCTTATTATGGGTGGTGGGGTTGTTGACTTTTACTTTATACGTACGTAATTCGAATTTGTTGGAAGTACGCTTTTTTTATATAGAGATAGAAAAACTAGGGTTTGAGCCAATACCCCCTCTTCTTGAATTTTTTTTCTTCCTTGGTGGATCACCTCTGAGGCCAAAACATTTGGGTGGCTAACGTTGATCGAAGGAAGGAACCAAACCGGTGGATTCAAGTTGAGCGAAAAAGGATTTGGAGGTGAACTTGTACACGAGGAAGCTCGATCTTCAGGTATGATTTTATTCTTTATCTTTTCGTTTAATTAATAATTGTGCATAAAGGGTGATCAAGGGTATATGGTTTGTAAAATTTTTAAACTCTGATTTTACGTTTAGCATTTTTTTTTGCAATTTGATTGCGTTCTTGAATATTACAAACCTAACGATGGCATCGAGCCAAACCTTTATCACAATTATTAATTGTTTTAATTTGATATGTATATTGATATGTGTTTAGAACAATTTAATTGGGCATAATTTTATTGTTAAAATAAAATTTAAAAAAAAAAAAAAAAAAAAAAAAAAAAAAAAATTAAAAAAAAAAAAAAATTTTTTTCAAATTTTTTTTTTTTTTTTTGGGTTTAATAAAATAAAAAATTTAAATACAATTTTTTTTTAAATAATATTTTGAGATTGATTCTAATTTTATTTTATAATTGATTATAATGAAATTCAAAAATTGGCAATGATTATTCTTTTTTTATATTGAGAATCTTCCAAAATTGGTGGCTTTTTATTATATTGGTTATAATATATATATATATATATATATATTATATATTTATTTATATATATATATATATATATATATATATATATATATATATAAGGTATATATATATATATATATATATATATATATATATATATATATATATATATATATATATATATATATATATATATATATATATATATATATATATATATATATATATTATATATTATTAAATATTTATTTTATAATTAAAATAAAAGTTATTTTAATTTTAAAATAAAAAGTTTATTTAATTTAAAATAATAAAAGATTTATTTTAATTTTAAAATTAAATTTCATGCTAACTAATTAGAGTTGGAATTGGATTCCATGATAACTAATTGGAGTTGAAATTGGATTCTATTTTTTCTTAAATAAAGGAGTTTATTTAGATATGAAATAAGATTTCATATTATTCAAAATAAAAAAGTTTATTTGTGAATAGGAAAGAAAATCCTAATTTTCCTTAAATAAAGGAGTTTATTTAAATATGAAATAAGATTTCATATTATTCAAAATAAAGGAGTTTATTTGTGAATAGGAAAAAAAATCATGTGTTTCCTTTAATAAAGGAGTTTTTTTTTAATATGGAATTGGATTCCATAATTAATTAAAATAAAGAGTTTTATTTTAATTAAAGATTTTTAATAATTTTTTTTTTGGAATTGGATTCCATAATTAATTAAAATAAAGAGTTTATTTTAATTAAAGATTTTTATATATATATGGAATTGGATTCCATAATTAATTAAAATAAAGGAGTTTATTTTGATTAAAATTTTGATTAAAATAAAATAGTTTATTTTATTCAAAATTGGATAAATTAAAATAAAATAGTTTTATTTTGATTTAAATTTGGATTAAAATAAAGGAGTTTATTTTGATTCAAAATTAGATTTTATCTAACTAAATTTGCCCATTAAATGATATCAATATATATATTAAATGTTTATTATTCATGAGATGAATGTTATTTATTGATGCGTATGGTGATGTGTATGATAATAAATGGGATTGATTATGGACTATTGACCCGATGTGATTGGATTTTATTTTAGTTGGATGCATGAATGTATGGGTTTTTATTAAATGGGGTTACTGCGTACCTCGTCTTCTTCTAATTTTTTTCTTAATGTAAATTCTATCTCCCTCTATGTACTTCCCTTGGCTGCTAGCGATCGAGGTTTCTATTTATTTTAAATAGTTTTGTAATAGGAATAGTTAGAATTAATTTTGAAAAATTGGAGATCGAGGAACAAGGCGCGCTTGAAGACCCGTTTTTGTAATGGAGCAGGGTTTAAATGTAATAGTTATATTTAAATATTATTTCTTGCACCCCTAGGGTTTGACCTTTTGGTTCACTTGGTGGCTCTAGTGAACGAAACTAGAATAAAAAGTCCATAATCAATCAAGGTAGAATATAGTATTACATATATGTGCATATATATTATATATATATATATATATATATTATGCAAACATGCTTATGTGTTCATTAATATAATGGCGTATTTTATATATATATATATGCATGCTTGCTAAAATGCAAGATGAGACAAATTAATAACAAACCCTCGATTTTTTTTATATTAAGTCCTAAGCGTTCAAAGATATTTGGAATATCGAGCGTCAGCCTTCTAGCATGATAAAATTAATAGAGTATTAAATATTTAATATGAGTTTGTTGTGTCACCACAAAATGAGTATTAAGTATTTAAGATGTTAATTATCACATTTGATGCTTATAAAGAAAATTGAACAATATTGTTTTGTTGTGTCACCACAAGGATGATATTTTTCTTTTTTGAATATATGGAGTGCTAGGTTGGACTTAACTTGGATAATTTTGATTGGATGTGCCACCACTTGATCAAAATAATCTAAGAGGCAAAATCTGAGGAGTTGCATAGTTGATGTAATTGACAAAAGTTGTCTACCTATTTATTTATATATAGTTTGTTGTGTCACCACAAGGCTATATACATTTGAAATGGGATCCTTATTCTCACTAGCAAATCTTTAATTAGATTTTGCGAACTATATAAGTGAGGTAATATAGTTTGAAGAAAAAATAGTGGGAGATACCAATTTAAAACAAGACCTAATTTATTTTGGTAATTAATAAAAGAATGTATGTTAAAATGTTGTTAATTACAAATTCATTTACTGAAAATTTTACAATGTCTAAAATTACTATCAACTGCGAAGCATATTAGATGCTAAATTAATCGGACCAAATTTAAGCGGATTGGTTAAGGAATTTGAGAATAGTTCTCATGGTTTGAAAAGCTATCTTATGTCATGTCGCTTTATCCTGCAATGGTTGCGAACAATGCCTCTGAGGAAGAGATTGCTACTTTTAGAAAGTGGCGAGATGATGCCGATTAGGCTCGATGCATCATGCTTTCGCATCCATGAGTAACGAGCTTGACGTCGGCGTGAAAAACTATGGATGCTCTCTATATATTCACCTTTGTCAAGTAGTTGATGGTGAGGAAAATGGGGCCCGATAGATATCGGATATCTAAGGAGCTCTTAGATCTAGAATGGCCATGGCACTATAATGCAGACAAAAAAAGTTCTTAACATAATCAATTTGATTGATCGATTAGGACAACGGGTTTTGTCATGGATGGAGAGTTGAGCCAAGATTTGATCTTGCACTCACTCCGGACTCCTTTCACAATTGTTGTGAATTTTTCATATAAACAAGCTAGATATCGACCTCGATTTTGCTTAACATGTTGAAAAATGTTGAGAGTCACTTTCAACCAAGAAAGATCAAGTCTTCTTGGTAGGGGCCAAAGGATCTTACGAAAGAAGAATGATTCAAAGAAGGTAAATAGAAAGGCAAAAACAAAGGATAATAAGAACAAAAGCGTCACGGATAGCAAAGGAGTTTGCTTCCCTTTGCAATAAGCTGGACCTTTGGAAAAGCTGCGAGAAGCATCTTGCGAGAGGCTAACCAAAAAGCTTAGTGAAGTTTGGTTTACAAATACAAATTTGTTCATGATTTAAAATAAATTTTTCTTTAAGTCGAGGTTCTACTTGGGTATTGGATCTGACTTGTTATCATAAATATAGATTTATGAAGGGACCAAGCGAAGTAGAAAGCTAAACAAATATAAAGTAATCTATGTGTGGGAAAATGAAGCAAAGGTTGCCACATTAGCCATAGAAACTTATAGTTTAGCAATGCCTACTGAAAAAAATCTATTAAGTCGATAAGTTGTTATTGTATTCCGATTCTTGTTAAAAACATTATTTCCATTTTATTGTTGGACAATGAAATCTTTGGTATTATAATTAAGAACAATTGTTGTTATTATTTATAATAATAATGTTTTGTATAGAATGGAATATTACTTAATAAATTTTGTATACTTGACTTACGTGAAAATAATTTTGCATATTGAACAAATTAGTATAAGAAAAGGAGATGATCATTCAAAGAGTTGAATGTGTGTATTTGTTTGAAATACAAGTGTGAATTATTTGAAAGGTTCAAAATTTGAAGTGAAACAAATTGGCAAAATATTAAGATTCTTTGATTAGATCGAGGAATAAATACTTGTGCGATAAGTTTCTAGATCATCTCAAATGGTTTTCTCATAATGGACACATCTCGATACATAATAATTGATTGATGTATCTGAAAGGAAAAATCGTACCTTGTTGGACATGAGTGCGGTCCATAATGATTTTGAGCATTCCGGTATCCTTACAGGATCATGTCCTAGAAATGGTACATATCTCTGAAAAAGGTAACCTCAAAATCCATTGAAGACTCCATAAAAAGTTATGGACGGGGAGGATTCTAATCTTAAGTATGTTAAGATAAGGGGTTGTCGAACTTATGTGAAAAGGTTTCAAAGGATAAGCTTGGGACAAGATTTGACATGTCTGATTTGTGGGACATCCTAAAGTAAGTTTAGGGTATATGTTCTATAATCTCTACTTAGCAAAAGGTGTTTTGTTGCGAAACACGCGCCTTCAAGATAAAGGTGTTTATCATTGAAGGGGGGCTAGTGGGAGGATAATAGATCTTGAAGAGTTCAAGAACCACAAAACACTATAAGTCGAATAAGAGGAACACATAGATAGACTGTTATTGTACCACAATGAGATAAATAAATCTGGAATAGTACCAAAGATACCTAGGAGGTATGGATTCATCATGGATGATGATGATGAGATACACATCATAGAAGATGATGATCGATTACATCTGATGAGGTAAGTGTTGTAGACACTTTCGGAGAAATGGATTGAAGCAAGTTTCTCAAATATGGAACATTCGTTTTGATGAAGCAATCAAAAGAGTTTGATTTTATCAAAAATAAGAATGAACCTAGTGTGTACAAAAGGGTCGATTAGGAGCATCGTGACATTCCTAGTATATATGTTGATATACTACGGATAAGGAATGACATACCAATGCTACTGATCGATAAAGATAAAGTTGTCTAAACATTCCTCCATGAATGATTTGGAAGAGTATCTTAATTGGGGATATAAATCTATATAGATAGATTTAAGAGGATGCTCGACTTAACCCGAGCGTATATTCATTTGATGCTAAAAAATCGTTTAGCATGGCAAACTCAAGAGATGTCTCATGTCGATGAGCTATGGGTGTATCTCTCTTAATAGTCCCCACAGACTCACGAAAGAGAGATCGCATGAGTGACAATCATGTATGCAATGAAATATCTGAGACACGATGTTGATCGATCGTATTATGGAGAAGTTCACTATGAGTCGGTGAAAAACATCTTAAAGTGCTTAGCAAGCACTAAGGATGTGATCATATTCATGGTGGGTCTAAATTAAAACTAGAGGCTTAACGGACTCAAGTTTTTCGAGACGGAGACCAAGATGACGAAAAAAATCCACTTTAAGGTAAAGCGTTACCTTGAGCGATTGGTGCGATGAATTGGAAAGGTTCCAAAAGCAATGAAAAGAGTTCTTTGGTTTAGTGATAAAGACAAAGTATATAGCTATAAATGAAGGCTGCTGAGTTGATTGTTTTTGGATTAAAAGTTCATTCTGAGAACTAGGAATAGTTCTAAGTCTCATCTTGGATCTAAACATGTGTTGTGGCACTTTCATTTGATTATTAGAATCATTGAAAGATGGGAAATCACTATAGAGATAGTGGACTCTCATGAACAACATTACATATCCATTAACTAAAGCTTATCCAACGGCGGGATAATAAATCACTTAGAGAAGAAGAGTATAAGATACCATGACGATTGGCTTTAGTGCAGTGGGAGATTGAAAGTAGTATGCACACAAACCGATCATGTTTGATGATAAAGCATATACTTTGTAACAATCTTATTCATTTATTAATAAAAAGTATTAATTTATTAAAGGCTTTTAATTATCTACATGATCTTTGTTTTATAATATGTGATAAACCCGTAGTTTTAAGCAATGCTTTTAGAATAATGATGATGATCATTCTAATGAGATCTAAATTCTTAGAAAGCTTAAAACTAAAATAGTTCCCAATCGTTGGATTACTAAATTGGGGATTAGTGAATCCGGATAGATTGGTACATACATCGTTGCTTGCTCATTGGATGAGGATGATTGATCTCATGATCATTTGTGTGGAACACTAAAAGCAGTATGTAGGTGCTTATTAGAGAATAAGTTCACTTTGAGCATTGGCTCATTAAAGGAATACCTAATGGAGTTTTATTTGCTGTCGATAGGAATTCTGTAGTGATAGTAGTAGTCTGAGTGATCCTTGGACTTGAGATCATCATAGTATCTTGTGTATGATGAGTTATACTTTGACTTATTCCTTAAGACCCTTAGGGTATATCAAAGGTATGCTTGGGTATAATAAGTTGTACATGGAGATAATGTATGATCGATAAAGAATCTACCACTTCTAATAAAGAGAAAATGTCTATGTGATTCGATAAATGACAACCCGATGAGTCCTTGGCGAAGAGAAATGAAATTAGAAAGGAGTTTCTAATTTGCATTATTTGGAGTTGTGCATTTAAGGATCGAAATACATATAATTAAATAAAATAAGACTTGTGCGGTAAATTCCATATCTTATATTTAATTGGGACATTGTATGGTGGAAGGATTGAATTATCTGGTAACTATTTACTCGAAAGGTTCTTTTATGATTAATGTTGAAATCTATATTATCTGGAAAGTGGTTGATGATCATTGGGAGAACTTATCCTATTGTAGAATAAATATTATTTATTTAAATAAATTAATTATTTAATTTATTTATTTAAATAAGATTAGAATTATTCTAATTGATTTATTCTGGCCGGTTTAATATGGAGAACCTAAAGGGTCACACCATAAAAAGGAAGAATAATTATTTAAGAAGTTAATGGCATAATCGTAATAATATGTTAAGTATATTTAATTTAATCTATGGTGATAGAATAAATTAAATAGCTTAATATTATTATTTAATATTTTAAAATATTAAATATAAATTAATAAGAGGAGTCTTATTAATATTATTACAATTATTATTATTTTAATTTCTAAAAGAGTTTAGGAATTAATTTAATATAAATTACTCTCATTTATTCTAATTGGATTAGGAAGGAAAATTAGTTAAAGGAGTTTAATTAATTATCCTAATAAGATTAGGGAGCTTAATTAATTAAAAGAATTTAATTAATTAAATAAAACCCAATTCCTTAATTGTTAAGGTGGGTTGCCCACATCTATAAATAAGAGAGTCTTATTATGGGTGATGGGGTTGTTGACTTTTACGTAATAATTCCAATTTGTTGGAGAGTACGCTTTTTTTACATAGAGATAGAAAAACTAGGGTTTGAGCCAATACCCATCTTCTTGAATCTTTCTTCTTCCTTGGTGGATCACCTCTGAGGCCAAACATTTGGGTGGCTAACGTTGATCGAAAGGAAGGAACCAAACCGGTGGATTCAGTTTGAGCGAAAAAAGGATTTGGAGGTGAACTTGTACACGAGGAAGCTTCGATCTTCAAGGGTATGATTTTATTCTTTATCTTTTTTCGTTTAATTAATAATTGTGCATAAAGGGTGATCAAGGTATATGGTTTGTAAAATTTTTAAACTCTTTTTTTTCTTACGCTTTAGCATTATTTTGCAATTTGATTGCGTTCTTGAATATTACAAACTCTTCAAGCACATTTGCTTCCTTGAACCTATTTGTAAGCTTTTCTCTAATCCCTAGGATTAAAACTTTTAGACTACACTTAGTCTAAAATAGAAACTCAATCTGAGATATAGAGGTCATGATCAATGCAAGAATAATCAATTTAACAATTAAAGGCTCAAACTATATGCAATGATCAATTAGCACAAAATAAATAAGCAATTAATTCTCACCAAGTATCGACTAATAAATATCGGAAGATTAAAAACTTAGTGATCACACGCGTTCTAATTATTAACAATATATTGCTCGATAATATGTAGTGCAAAAATTACTTACATGAGTTACAGTAATTTTCAATACTTGAGAATAGCCATATTATATTACAATTAATAAAGATATGTTCTAAGTAATGTAAATTTTCCACAGCGGTAAAAGCTAGACATAGTCCAATATATATCCAGGACTCAATAATAGCATGCGATTTGAACAATTCAACTACACCTTTAAAAGATAACTTTACATATAACATTTTGACTTTATCTCACAACATAAAAGGTGGCGTGAAACAATTAAAAAGTTGAATGACATCATACTCTTTTCTCAACAAACCTTTAGAGTTCCAATAAACAATTACTCCTTGAAAATCGCAAATAACAAATCAAGAGTTGTAGTCCTTTAGACTTTCTAGGAGATCATGATTACATGCATACATATCACAATTAATGTCATCCACCTCTGTGAGCATATTGATATATATATATCCATGTGTAGTCCAAGTAAATGTATATCAACTACCAATGCATAACATTGATAAAATATTTAACATATGTATTACTCTTTAAAAACATTTTTCATAAAAAAATTCATTTAAGACATATAACAAAAATACAAATAATATGTCCTAGAGCCTTTAAATGAAAAATCTATTATTATGCAATTGACCTTACATTTGTTTTCCTAGTAAAGAGAAAATCCTTCAAATTCTTGAATATCCAATCAAAGCTCCTTATCACCAAAATACCTGAAATGCCATAAAATAATTTAGTACTTGAACATTTCATCATCAAAACTTAAGGATTGAATATGACAAAGTCAACACTTCTTACATTACTTAAAGCCTTTTCTCCACTTCTTGCACACACAGTTATTCACGTTGAGAGTCGCGTGGTATGTAATATACGACCTAGTCGGTAAAGGGCTTTCATTGTTTTCTTCATTATATTTATATATATATATATTATATATATATATATATATATATATATATATATATATATATATATCGAAGATCATTATACCAAATAGCATTCCTCCTTAAATAGCATTCTTTTATTAAAACTATGTCGTTTTGGGAGGACACGTTGGCATTTTTGTAAATACAATGCCACCGCGTATTTACAAAAATGCCACCACATCCCTCCAAAATGACGTAGTTTTAATAAAAGAATGCTATTTAAGGAGGAATGCTATTTAAGAAAAATGCTCTTGATCCTTACTAGATATATATATATATATATATATATATATATATATATATATATATATATATATACACACACACACACACACACACACTAACATTATCAAGTTATGCCTCGATTACTTTTGGATTTTATATCCTGAGCGTTTATTGCTTTTATATATATAAATATTTATATATATTATTAAATCAAACTCGTTTGATTGAGTGCGATTTTATATCCGAGCATTTATTATATATATATATATATATATATATAAACCTATATTTCAAATACATTTAAAGTAATCCCCTCCACGACGATCATAGGTGGTTTCACCAGATAAGTCCGCAAATGATCCGGAGCGAAAGAAATAAAAGTTTGAAAAAACGCGTTTAAAACAAATCAAACTGCTTTTAATCAAAACCACTAATGTAATCAAGAACCAACCGTGTGGCTCACTCGATACCATATAACAATGAGGGATTAAGTTTTTAAAAGAAAAACTTAAACAGAAAAGAAAAGATTAAGAAGACCACCGGTGAATCGGAAAGTAATCTCTTTCTTTTATTTATAAACATTTAGGAAGGGATTACATTAGATCCTAAGACTAAATGTTTGAGAGGAAGATCAAGTACTGAAGGATTTCGTCTTCATCTTCTAACTAAGAAGATCAAAGTCGAAAGCTTAGTCTCCTAAACTAAAGAGAGGAGAGGACCTGGAAGAGCTTTACAGAGAGAAGCTCGAGGCTTTATCTTGATCGAGTTACTTAGAAGCAATTCAATATAGCCTCGAGCTTCTCTCTGTAAAGCTCTTCCGAGATCCTCCCTTCTCTCTAGGTCGGATCGGTGAGACTCCTTACATACTAAAATGCGGACTTTTTTTTTGCTTTTTTTAAAACAACTAAAAAAATTAATATTGTATGGAATCGAATTTTTCCATAATACAGTGTTTTGGGTGTGATTTGGATACATATAACAAAACAGCAGTATATACCTATGTCTGTCTCGTATATATACATTTTTGGTATAGTATCCAAATCACGCCTAAAACATCAGACATATAAAAAATTTCAGTTCCATAAAATATTAAACTTTTTTTTAGTTGTTTTAAAAAAAAAAAAAAAAAGTTCGTGATTTTAGTATCGTAAGTGGAGTCCTTACCGATCCTCTCTCAGATATATATATCTATATATATATATATATATATATATATATATACGTAAGACCCAGAAATTTTTTTAAATAAAAGGAATTTCCTTTATTTATTATTTTGAAATAGTAAGGGTTGATTTGATTAATGTGGATAGTTAAGGTTAAATATGCAAATATTTCAAAATAAGCAAGTGGTTATAAAATATTCATTTTGTTTGGGAATATTCGTTTGGTCGTGGAATATTCAGATCGCTTGTCAGAATATTCGTAATGACTCACAAGCAGCAATGTGTGGGCCCCATAACTAAAGCGATTGGATGAAGAAAAACGACAAATATAAGTTGGTTAAAAATAACGGCGTAGTTAATTATCAAGAAGACTGTTGAATACGGTGGTTAAAATACACGTGTCTGGCGTGGTTACATAAAGATAGCACTGCAGTATTGCACTGCAGATTGTTGAATTATTGATCCTTACGTGAAGAAGGCACTACTCAATAATTTTACAAGTGAATTACTTGTTCAATATTTTATTTTATTGATTCAATAATTCTTTGCGTTGATATTTTATATTATTGTTGTTCAATAATTGTCACCGCATTATTATCTCCATTATCGGATCAATAATTCATATTATTTAAATAATATTATTAGATAGCATTATTGGCAATGTCTAGAAAGTTACATCAAGGAGAGGTTTGGTCACCTAATTGCTTGCACATGAAGAGAAATCCTTATCTGAAAGCCCCTCTTCCTGGAACTACTGGTTGTCATAATTGTGATTACATAATATTATTTGTGAATAATTAATTATTGATTCATATGATAAAGAAATATTTATTTTATGTGGATATAAATGATGGATTTATTTATGTGGTTATAAATGAAGAAATTATTGTTGAGGTGTTTATCGGTATTTTACCGTATCGAGGTATTAAAAAAATTAAATCGTGGGTTTTGAGATATATCATGGGGTTATAATTTTTAATCCGACCGCTGGATGTGGTAATTTTTTGGGTATGTTATACATACATAAGTTGAGTATATGTCCACAAATTTTGAACCGTTAAAAATGCACGAAATGATTTGTTGTGAATTTTAAGAAGTGTCGGATTCAAAATTAGGTTTATAATTGATTTTGGTGGAAAATTCTAGAATTGAGTGGGCCCCACTTGTGGTTGGTGAAGAAATGTGCTGAATTTTATTTCAAATGTGGTGGGTGGCAATAGTAGCGTAGTAAAGCCATCGTGTAGCAGTCAAGTCCGCCTTCGGTGGGCTAACATTTTCCTATAAATAGAGGGCTAAGTTAGAATTGAAAATCACACCGTAAACAAAGTTTTCTCTCTTTCTCTCTATATTATTGAGCGTATTTTGTGAGTATTTAGATACTTTGAGAGTTCTTTATTTGAGTACAAGTTTCATTCAAAGATCACTTCCGACCTTCCTTCTCAAGTAATCGATTCTTTGAGGTAAGGATGTTATTTTCTTTTCGGATGATATTATTTCTTCAATATCATTATCTTTGAAATATTGGTTGGAACTTTTTTATCAAATTTGGAACTTTTTCATGTCGGGGTTACTATTCATGAGTTACTATTCATGAGTTACTATTCATGAGTTACTATTCACGAGTTACTATTCACGTGTACTATTCATGAAGCGTGAAAATGTTTTTTGTGGAATTTCTATCTTTTGGTGTCTGAGTTACTATTCACGATATACAAGACTATTCACGTACTCTGACTATTCACGATACTGGCACTATTCATCTAAAAATAAAATTTCTTCTTTTCGTCCAAAATATCTATCTTTGGATACTAGCTTTGATCAGATCCATGTTTTGATCATTCTTGAATTTTACACCACTATGATTATTTTTGAGGTATTGTTGGACATGGATAAAACAAAGTACTAATCCTTAATCCTTAATCCTTGTCATTTTGTTTCACTTTGGATTCGCTTTTAAAATATTTTCATCATCCTCGGTCTTAAATGATGATATTATTGAATATCTTTGGCCAGAGTAGTGCAAAGATGAATGATTTCGATGAATATCTTTGGCCCAGGTGCAAAGATGAACAAAAGTGTTGAGATGAATATTTAATCGATTGATGAATATCTTTGGCAGAGTAGTGCAAAGATGAATATTTGATTTGAGATGAATATTGATTGATGTTACGAGGATAAAATATTGATGATGGATCATTAAATTCATAGATTATAGTAGATTTCATTCTCTACGTAACTCTTCTATGAATTATTATTTCATCATGAATATTGATCTCAAACTTGTTGTCTATCAGATTCTATTAAATTTTTCCTGTTGAAGACTAACGATAATTTGTTGTATATTATCTTAGTCATAATATTCTTCTCGAGCTAGTTGAGCTCACCCTTTTCCTTTTTGTTCCATTCTTCTCGGGGAGGCGAGAATATAAATAGTACTGCTGAGGGTATGGAATGAAGGATTTAGAAAGGATTGTTTAGTAGTCCTCACCATTTTGTGTAAAATAATGTATCAATAAATGTGATGAGGATTTATTTGAGTATAAATATTGTCTAGAAGATAATATTTGTATTTAAACTCACAGCTTTCTCGTTGTAATAATAAAGATGTAGTTGTTTCATGCCATGTATTTGGCGACTCGTGAATGGGTGTTGTGTATACCTATTTTGGGGGCGCCACAATTGGTATCGTAGCTTAGGGATATGATCTCTGGCGGAGATCGGGAATAGAACTAGGAGGGAGAGACGAGTAAATCCTTCGCTAGTGTGTCCTACCTAAGCTTATTTGTTAGTTGTCAAGATATAGGGATATTATGTGATATATCGATTTCCTTAATTAACCCTTGTTTTATGGCAAGATTTGAGAATGTCGATTGAGAATATTAATAATTGGAGTAAATGAGACCCGTGGAGATGCTCAGATTTACCAAACGAAGAGAACGTGCAACAGTCGGGCAATGTTCCTCCCGTGAACAACACCATGGAGCGAGATGATGAACGAGGGATGTTTAGAAGTTTTTTGCAGCTCACGCAAAATCGCATTTGTGGAGACTCGTGTTCAAAATACTGAGGAGAAATGATAGCAATTCACGGGTTGTCACAAACCAAGCGCTTCAAAGAGTTGGGACCACCAAATTTAAGGGAAAGCGGATCCGATCACGGCGGAAACATGGGTCAAACAAATTACCAAGATATTCGATGTCTTGGGATGCACGGAGGAACAGAAGGTTCCATTCGCCACCTTTATGTTCCGTGGCGCAGACTCTCGGTGGGAGTCTCTGGAAGCGTACTCCATCCAAACTTTCAAGCGTGTCTTGGGAGACGTTTGAGACTATTTAATGACAAATACTTCCACGAAGTGTTAAATTATACGAAGGAAGTGGAGTTCATCGATTAGAGCAAAACAACATGACGGTGTCTCAAAGATGAAAGGCAAAGTTTGCAGAGTTATCCGTGTTCAGACCTCATTTGGTGGAGAATGAGGAACGATGACGCGGATGTTTCTTAGAGGTTTGAAACCCGGCGATACGTCAAGATCTCATTTCTCATAAACTTTCTCTTTATTCGAGATGTTGTAAATGTGGCTCAATTATTAGAGCGAGATAACGAAGTACGGTCAACTGAGGGACCATAACCAGATCGTACCGGAGATGGCAAATAACAGAATAATGATAACTCGCGAGAAAGAAACAGTGATTTGGATGAAATGGTAACCACTCCGTGGTAATCATGGTCATGAAAATGTAAGAAGCGAAATGAGGAGATTTTAAAAGAGGAGATTTAACAACGACTATGTGAAGACGACAGCAGTCACAAAGAATCGGTTCTAAGGGAGGAGAACGACCACCCATTATATGCTGCTACAAATGCGAAAAGAGGGACATATCGGTCAAAACCGCCCACAACAGCTTCAAGGTATGCTATAGTTGTGGAAAGGAAGGACATATCGCTTTCGAGATCAGACGGTTGCGAAACCTAGTTCAATGGGGCGGTGACTCAAAAGATCGCCCCGTAAAAGTCAAAAGTCAACGATTCCGGAAGAGCGTTTGTTGTGGATCGGTCATAATGCGAGAACCCAAACGAGGTTATCACGGGTAAGCTATTTATAAATTCTTGCGAAGTTTATACCTTACTTGATACCGGTGCTACCCATTCATTTATCTCTCCGCATGTGCTCAACGCTTAAACTTGACTCCAGAGAAATTAGACTTTGATCTATCTGTGGAAACTCCGTTAGGAGAAACTTTCATCACATCCACTCGCTTATAAATCTTGTTTGATTCAAGTTGGCACCATTACCTTACCCGTTGACCTTATCTCTTTAAAGATACTTGCTTTTGATGTGATTTTAGGGGATTGATTGGTTAACTACTCATCATGCCAAAATTGATTGTTTTCGTAAGGTTGTTAGTTTTCATATTCCTAACCAACCTGTTTGTATTAATTCAAGCAACTAAACCATTAAAATCAATCACTATCATATCTAATCATAAAGCTATTCGCTTATTGAAAAACGGATGTCAAGCTTTCTTAGCCCATGTTATGGATTTGAATAAAGACACGCCAAATTTGAATAATATTCTGTTTGTTATTGACTTTTTCCGACGTATTTCAAAGAACTTCCTTGCCTACCCCCGTAACGTGAAGTTGAATTCTTTATTGATCTTGAACTCCGTACAAAGCCCATTTCTAAAATCCCATATCGAATGGCTCCTATTGAACTTCAGAGTTAAAGGTCCAACTACGAGAATTGTTGGACATCCGCTTCATCTCGTCCCTAGTACATCTCCTCGGGGTGCTCTGCTTTATTTGTAAAAAGAAAGACTGGAGTATGCGACTTTATATTGACTATCGGAATTGAACCATGTCACCATCAAGAATAGGTATCCTCACCTCGTATTGATGACTTGTTTGACCACCGATTGCAAGGGCACAATTCTTTTCAAAATCGATCTTCGCTCGATATCATCACCGAAAATTAGAATCGAGGATATTCCAAAGACGCCTTCGAACTCCAGATGGGCATTATGAATTCTTAGTCATGTCTTTCGGACTAACTAATGCTCCTGCGGCTTTCATGGATATGATGAACCGAGTATTCAAGGAATATTTGATCGATTCGTTGTTGTCTTTATTGATGACATCCTTATATATTCCAAAAGTCGTGAAGATCATGAGCACCATTTGAAGTTGGTACTCCAAAGGCTTCGCTGAAACCAACTATATGCCAAATTGAAGAAATGCGAGTTCGGCTTGAGGAAGTAGCATTTCTTGGGCATGTGGTGTCAAAACATGGAGTATCTGCTGATCCGCCAAGATTGAAGCAATACAAAGTTGAGCAACCAAGTTTGTGGATCAAGTAACGTAGCTTTTGGGCTTAGTTGGTTATTATCGGAGATTCGTGGAAGGGTTTTCTCGAATCGCTACTCCATTAACTCAACTAACTCTAAGGATACAAAATTCGTTTGGAGCGAAGAATGCGAGAAAAGTTTCCAAGAGCTTAAGAGGAGACTTATTTCTTTGTTCTAACAATACCATCCGGTTGGATGGATTTGTTATCTCAAATGATGCTTGAGCAAAGGGTTAGGATGTGTTCTCATGCAACGTGGGAAAGTCATAGCCTTTATGCCTCGCGACAACTTAAAGAGTATGAGAGGAATTATCCTACCATGATCTAGAGTTAGCGGCAATCGTTGCCGCTAAAGATATGGAGGCACTATCTATATGGGGAGAAAGTGGAGATATATTCGCACCATAAAAGCCTTAAATATTTCTTCACTCAAAAAGAACTCAACATGCTGCAGCTGACGTTGGCTCGAAAGCTATTGAAAGACTACGACCACACTATTCAATACCATCCCGGTAAAGCGTAACGGTAGCCGCGATGAGTAGAAGATCATATGCGGAACGAGTGCGATGATGTCAAGTATACGACAGAGCCAACTTTAATAGAAAAGTTAAGGTTGCTCAAGCCACCCAATCCGGAAATGATACGTATGAAGAAGAAAGTACAAGAAGGAGCTATTCCGGAAGCGAGAATTGATGAAGAAGGAATACTTCGAGTCCACTCTAGGCTTTGTGTTCCTAACGACTCTGATTTGAAGTACAAGATTATGATGGAGGCACACAATACACCATTTGCAATCCATCCTGGAAGTACTAAAATGTATCGTGATCTTCGACATACATTTTGGTGGAATAATATGAAGAGAGAGATTGCAAAGTTTATCTCGATGTGTTTAACTTGCCAACGTGTAAAGGCGGAGCATCTAGTACCTAAGGGTCCGTTGCAACCACTTGAGATTCCTAATGGAAGTGGGAACACATTACCATGGATTTAAGTTATGGGTCTTCCTACGGCTTTCTCAAGGCATCAATGCTATTTGGGTTATTGTTGATAGATTAACCAAGTCTCCGCTTCATTTCTTGCCGACACGGAGACTTATTCCTTGAACGTCTTGCTAGTATGACGTAAATGAGATTGTGAGGTTGCATGGCATGCCCTGTATCCATAGTTTTGGATCGTGACCCAAGATTCACTTCAAGATTTTGGGTTAGCTTGCAAAAAAGCTATGGCACGGATTTGCGATTTAGTTGACGCATACCATCCCCAAACAGACGGACAATCGAGAGGACTATTCAAACTCTTGAAGATTTATTAAGACTCGTGTCCCTAGACTTCAAGGCGGTTGGGATAAGTATTTACCATTGGTGGAATTCTCCTACAACAACAAATTATCGAGCAAGTATAGGTGTGGCTCCATTCAAGCATTATATGGACGAAAATGTCATTCTCCAATATGTTGGGATGAGGTGGGTGAAGCAACATTGTTGGGACCCGAAGTTAAGTACGTATGACTCACCGAAAGATCCAAATAATTCGACAACGATACAAACGGCTCAAGATCGACAAAAGAGTTATGCGGATCTTCATCGAAAGGACGTGGAATTTAATGTAGGGGATCATGTATTGTTGTGAAGTTGCTCCATGGAAGGGAGTTACAAGATTTGGGAAGAGAGGAAAGCTCAATCCACGATTTATCGGTCCATTTCAAATTCTTGACCGAGTAGGAAATGTAGCCTATAGACTTGCATTACCTCCAAGTATGTCTCGTGTTCATAATGTGTTTCATATATCTCATATCAGTAAATATGTGAAAGACCCGAACCACGTTATAGAGTTAGAACCCCCATTAGAGATAGCCAAGACTTAACGTATGAGAGAGTACCACAAGATTTTGGATAGAAGGAGCATGTCCTACGCCATGAAAGGTCATACCACAAGTTAAAGTTTTGTGGAGGAATCATGCTATATAGAGGAAATGACTGGAATTGAAACGGAAATGAAAGCGAGGTATCCTCACCTTTTCAAACACCAGTATCGTACGTCAATTTCGAGGACGAAATTTCATAAGGAGGGAGGTTGTAAGACCCAAATTTTTTTTAAATAAAAAGAATTTCCTTTATTTATTATTTTGAAATAGTAAGGGTTGATTTGATTAATGTGGATAGTTAAGGGTTAAATATGCAAATATTTCAAAATAAGCAAGTGGTTATAAAATATTCATTTTGTTTGGAATATTCGTTTGGTCGTGGAATATTAAATCTTTGTCGGGGAATATTCGGTGACGACTACAAGTTGACCATGTGTGGGCCCCATAACGAAAAGCGATTGGATGAAGAAAACGACAAATATAAGTTGGTTAAAAAATAACTACGTAGTTGTTACCGGATTAAGATCGTTGGAATACCCTGGTTAAAATACGAATAATGCGTGGTCAGTACAAAGAGCACACCAGATATTACGCAGATTGTTGAATTATTGATCCTTACGTAAGAAGGCACTACTCAATAATTTTTTACGGTGAGTTACCGCTCAATATTTTATTTTATTGATTCAATAATTGCAAGCGTTGATATTTTATATTATTGTTGTTCAATAATTGTCACCCATTACATTATCTCCATTATCGATCAATAATTCATATTATTTAAATAATATTATTAGATAGCATTATTGGCAATGTCTAGAAAGTTCTCATCGAGGAGAGGTTTGGTCACCTAATCAATGCTTTGCCAAGAAGGAGAAATCCTTATCTGAAGCCCCCTTTCTCACGGAACTACTGGTCATCATAATTGTGATTCTGTAATATTATTTGTGAATAATTAATTATTGATTCATATGATAAAGAAATATTTATTTTATGTGGATATAAATGATGGATTTATTTATGTGGTTATAAATGAAGAAATTATTGTTGAGGTGTTTTATCGAAGATTTTACAGTTCGAGGTATTAAAAATTAAATCGTGGTTTTTGAGATATATTACGGGGGTTATAATTTTAATCCGACCGCTGATTGTGGTAATTTTTGGGTATGTTATACATACATAAGTTGAGTATATGTCCACAAATTTTGAACCGTTAAAATGCACGAATGATTTGTTGTGAATTTTAAGAGGTGTTCTGATTCAAAAATTAGGTTTATAATTGATTTTGGTGGAAAATTCTAGAATTGAGTGGGCCCCTTTGTGGTTGGTGAAGAAATGTGCTGAATTTTATTTCAAATGTGGTGGGTGGCAATAGTAGCGTGTAAAGCCATCAGTAAGCGTGTCAAGTCTCGCCTTGGTAAGCTAACATTTTCCTATAAATAGAGGGCTAAGTTAGAATTGAAAATCACACCGTAAACAAAGTTTTCTCTCTTCTCTCTCTATATTATTGAGTGTATTTTGTGAGTATTTAGATACTTTGAGAGTTGCTTTGCTTGGTACAAGTTTCATTCAAATCACTTCCGACCTTTCCTTCCGAAATCTTGATTCTTTGAGGTAAGGATGTTATTTTCTTTTCGTATGATATTATTTCTTCAATATCATTATCTTTGAAATATTAGTTGGAACTTTTTATCAAATTTGGAACTTTTTTCATATGCCTGGGTTACTTATTCATGAGTTACTATTCACGAAGTTACTATTCATGAGTTACTATTCACGAAGTTACTATTCACGAAGTACTATTAACGAAGCGTGAAAATGTTTTTTTTTGTGGAATTTCTATCTTTTGGTGTAGAGTTACTATTCACGATATCGGCTTTATTCACGATACCAAGACTATTCACGATATCAAGCACTATTCATCGAAAAATAAAATTTCTTCTTTTCGTCCAAAATATCTATGCTTTGGATACTAGCTTTGATTGTATCCATGTTTTGATCATTCTTGAATTTTACACCACTATGATTATTTTTGAGGTATTGTTGGACATGGATAAAACAAAGTCTAATCCTTAATCCTTAATCCTTGTCATTTTGTTTCATCGATTCGTTCTTTAAAAATATTTTTCATCATCCTCGCCTTTAAATGATGATATTATTGAATATCTTTGGCCCGTAGTGCAAAGATGAATGATTTCGATGAATATCTTTGGCCGTAGTGCAAAGATGAACAAATTGTGTTGAGATGAACATGATCGATTGATGAATATCTTTGGCTTTGTAGTGCAAAGATGAATATTTGATTTGAGATGAATATTGATTGATGTTATACGGATAAAATATTGATGATGGACTTTAAAATTCATAGATTATAGTAGATTTCATTCTCTACGTAACTCTTCTATGAATTATTATTTCACCGCGAATATTGATCCGAAACTTGTTGCCTATCATCAGTATTCTATTAAATTTTTCCTGTTGAAGACTAACGATAATTTGTTGTATATTATCTTAGTCATAATATTCTTTACCGAGCTAGTTGAGCTCACCCTTTTCCTTTTTGTTCCATTCTTCTCGGGAGGCGAGAATATAATGCGAGTACTTAGCCTGGGTAAATGGAATGAAGGATTTAGAAAGGATTGTTTAGTAGTCCTCACCATTTTTGTAAAATAATGTATCAATAAATGTGATGAGGATTTATTTGAGTATAAATATTGTCTAAGATAATATTTGTATTTAAACTCACGCTTTACTTGTTGTAATAATAAAGATGTAGTTGTTTACATACCATGTATTTGGCACTCGTAATGGGTGTTGTGTATACCTATTTTGGGGCGCCACAATATATATATATATATATATATATATATATATATATATTTACATCTCATCCCTTTGGAGAGTTTACTTCGCATATTTGATCGCCTATATATATATATATATTTATAGCTTTTATATATTTACTTTTCCGTCCCACAGAGTTTATTTCAGTATGGTTGATCGTTCATATATATATATATATATATATATATATATATATATATATATATATATATAATCGCCATGTACTGACTTTCATACAAACTGCATCATCATATGAGCCTAGGAATCATGTGATCACAGATTTAGTCTCCTGAATCTAGATTCGGTTCCCGTAATGTACATTTTCAGCTGTACATGGTTTGTAAATTATTCACGGTGTTTGAATTTCCTTAGATGGTTATCATGCCCACGAGGAATTTGGCACTGCTACGTATCTTATTTTCTCGAAGATGCTTTGCATCTCAAAAATAAAAATAATTAAGTCGAACACATAATAAAATAGAAGTATCAAAGGCCTCAATTACTACTGAGCATAAAGGTTTTTTAAAAACCTCTTTTACAAAACGTCATTGATATATCTTGTTAAAACTGAACTTTTATACAAAATTCAAACCCTTTGTATATATATGTGCAAACGAGGCATAACACTACTTCCAGATAATTGCACATTGATCTACACACACACACACACACATTCAGATAATGGTTTAAATTGAAAAGTGGCGGTCACCGTGGTAACACGGATGTCGGGGGGTGCCTAACACTTTCCCTCCGCATAATCAAGCCCCCGGACCCTAATGAATCTCGATTTCACAGACCAGATCAATAGTGTCAGATCACTAGGTCAATGTGCAAACCTTTTCTCGGTTGAGTTGGTGCAACCATTTAAAAATACCAAATGGCGACTCTTACAGTCTAATCGTCGATATATACATGTCAGACCTTTTTACAACTTGTTTTTTCAAACAAATCTCACCTAACATGAGAACACAAAAATACAAGAACTAAAAAGGGGCAAATAAAAATTCCGACGTCGACAACTAGCTAGAAAGCTTAGCTTTGATACCAAATGATAGACTCCACAGTATGCTTCCATGAGGTGGTCGTTGCCCGGATCGTTTCTAGCACAGTTGTAATTGCTTGCAACGCCTTAACCCCTCGTCTATATGTAGACGGTAATCTTGGTACAATTACTTGCGTTCGGAAATATGTGTTGAATGGACACCAACGACACCTTGACCCCTCGCTTATATTGAAGTGATAATCCTTGTATAATCGATGTTTGATGCGATAGAAGACTTCACACATAACTATGTATTGTTGTATGATAAGTCAAATTAAATCTCAAAGAAATAGCTAAGAAAATACTTAAGAATTCTTCAAAGAACCAAAAGTAGAGAATAATCTCACAAGTAGAATAAATCTGAATATTATTGAATGTTTTTTTAATAATGTTTACATCCATGTAGCTTATTTATACTAATAACAATAACCCTAATTCCATAAGGAATAAGAATTCCAAAAGGAATGTAAAACCCTAACTCACAAACTAATATGGAAATCAAATCATATCTAATATAACTCCTAGATACATTAGAAATCTAAAATATACTAAAAATAGTTAATTAGGGAAGTAAATTTGTGTCCAAATCTTTCAAAACACGTAAAAACTCAAATTGAAAATCGACAAACCTGTCGGGGCGGGCTTTTTAGGTCTGGGAACCCGTCGGGGCAGGCTTGAGAAGAAAGGAATGAGCTGGGGCGGAGCCAGAGTGCATTGGGGCGAGTTTGGGTAGAGGAAGCCCGTTGAGGTGGGCTTTTTAGCCTTGGAAATCCGTCGTGGCGGGCGTCACTTTTCCTACTGCGATATCCTTTGGTAAAAGGGCCATAACTTTCTCGTCCAAACTCCGATTGAGGTGATTCAAGAGGTTCCGGAAAGCAAATGAAAAGCTCTACAACTTTTATTATTTGATGATCGAAAGATTCTGACTGGATCAAGGTTGAAATCGAGCTTAAAGAGACAGTTATGTATTTGGCAAACTGAAAACTCCAAACTTTGATCTTTGTTGCATGATGAATGCATTGCCTTAACGCTTGAACCCTTCCTCTTCGTTCCATGCATTCCAACCTCATGTTGCCGCGTGATAGATTGTAAGCTCATATCCATGCAATGTACACATACGACACCAATTGACTTAAACTCCAATGTAAGCATCGTCAGGTTGAATTCAGCCCAACTACTCGCAATCTTCGTTGAACTCTTGGAACTCGAGTTGAGTTATTGTTGTTTGATGCGAGCCCGATCAGATTGTTATCATTCCTTCCGTACTTTAAAGGATGATTAAGGTACAATGTTTTATTTTTTTTAAAAATGGTAATAAGTACATAAATTAAAAGATAAATATGTTATTTACGAAGATTCACTAGTATATAAAAAAGACTCACTATTTTATGTAATTTTGTGGGATTACTAAGAATAAATTTAGAACTTTTTCATACTCTCTTTCTCCTACTTTACTTTTCTCCTACTTTACTTTTCTTAATTTGCATGAAAATATACTTTAAACATCCAAAATCCTTTGGAAAGAGTATGATGTTTTGTTTGGTGCATACTGTAGTCCAAACCTGACAATATGGACTAAAACTCATTGAGCAGCCATATCCATCCATAATAAATGACTTTGACTTGCAAATTATAAGCTAAAAATTTTAAATAATTGCACCCATATCCACCCACATAATATATGGGTGAATGTGAATCGATACTCGGTCTCATTTATTTATTCACTTATTATCAAAAGTTAACCTATTCCAAAATTATATACTTGTTCTCTCTAAAAATTTTATATTTATTCTTATTCTCTCTAAAAAAAAGTATTCTCTCATTAAAATTTATTATTTTCTCTCTCCAAAAAATTATTAAATTGTTAGTATGAACAATATTAGAAAGATCTTGATAGTATGTTCTGAGCCGCAAGTCCAGGCGGCATTTCCACAATTTCACATTTAATTAACGTGACCATCTTCTAGACTCCTATAATTTATTAAACTCGAGATTCTCCTGTACTAGTTTTGCATGTTATTACTGCACAAACTTCATACATTGCACAACTTAGTGAGTATATATTCCTCCATTCAACTTATTTCATGATTTTTATTTATATTTGATCTCAAAAAAAAATAGAGGTAGAAAATAATATAAAATTTTAAAGAGATCAAGTTTTATAAAACTTTAGAGAGATAACTCTATTTATTTTTTGTATAAAGAGATATAGATAAAATTTAGAAGTAGAAAGTTATATTAATTTCTAAAGAGAAATTTCTATAAAATTTTAGAGAGAGAAACTAAAAAATAGGATATTTTTATAGAAAATGTGAGAAATCTATATATATATATAACCGGTTGTTGTGGAATATATATATATATATATATATATATATATATATATATATATATATATATATATATAATTATTTTATGTGAATAATACCTTTTTTTGACTTAGTGTAATTTCTGACTGGAGCAAAAAAAAATTACAATAAACCAAAAAGGGGTTGCTCACTTACAACTTACTCAATTTATAACAGTCACTTACAACTTACTCAATTTTCAACCCATTTAAATGTAACCTATATAAATCCAATTGAGTTAAATATTTTTTTAGTAACTGTAATATAGGTCGACTTACAAATAGATAACTGAACTTTTTTTTCTTACAGTCAATTCACTGTAGTCTGTACTCGACTTTGCTAACAAAAAGTTAAAAAACCCGTTAGAAACTTTGACTTTCAACGGAACGGTACACATCAGCGGCTGAGTTGTCCGATACAAAGCTGACGTGGCGCTTTAGTGTGACGTGGCAGTGATTTTGTAGATTTGTAGAGAAATTTTTATGAAAAAAATGAATTTTTTTTAAAGTATAATATAAATTATAAAAATTAAAAATATTTTAAAATTAAAATCTTTTCAAATTCGGATATTAAATTTATAATTGAGTCAATTTCGTGATAATTTTTTTTTCTTTTCTAACTAGGATAAATAAATTTGTACTTTCACATGCAAATAATTTTTGTCAAATAATTTTAATTTTATCAAATAAGTTTTATTGTAATTTTATTTTTTAAATAAAATAAAAAAAAGCATAACTTTTTTAAAAAATTATATTTTATTTTTATTTAAAAACACAGTTTTTTATAAGAATAAAAAAACGCAGCTTTTAAATAAAAATAAAAAGTGCTGTTTTTTTAATAATTTTTTTTTACTTTTTATTAAAAAAATGTAAACGCAACTTTTTTAATAAAACTTTTTTATTAATAAACAAAAAAAACGCAGTTTCTAAAATTAAAATTAATAAACAAAAACGCAGCTTTTATTAAAAAATGCAGTTTTTTTATCAACTTTTTATTAAAAAAACTGCATTTTTTAATAAAAGCTGCGCTTTTTTAATAAAAAATAAAAATGCAGTTTTTAATTAAAAATGAATTTTGATTAAAAAAGTAATAAAAACTACATTTTTTAAAAAACCGCGTTTTTTTTGTTTAATAATAAAAAAAAACTGCATTTTTTTAATAAAAGTAAAAAAATTATTAAAAAGCTGCACTTTTTAATTTTTATTTAAAAAACTGCGTTTTATATTTTTTTTAATAAAAATCTGCGTTTTTTATTCTTATAAAAAAACTGCGTTTTTTAATAAAAATAAAATAAATTTTATTTAAAAAGTTGCGTTTTTTTTTTTTTTTTAAAAAATGCGTTTTTTATTTTATTAAAATAAATTAAAATTACAATAAAACTTATTTGATAAAATTAAAATTATTTGACAAAAAGTATTTGCATGTGAAAGTACAAATTTATTTATCCTAGATAGAAAAGAAAAAAAATTATCACCAAATTGTCTCAATTATAAATTTTATGTCCGAATTTGAAAAGATTTTAATTTTAAAATATTTTTAATTTAATAATTTTTATAATTTATATTATACTTTAAAATATTTTTTTCATTTTCTTCATAAAAATTTACCTACAAATCCACATAATCACTGTCACGTCACAATAAAGCGCTTTTATCGCTTTTGTAATTATTACAACTCAAATTACCGATGCTAGACTGCCCGCTGAAAGTCAAAGTTTCTAACGGCTTTTTTAATTTTTGTTAAGAAAGTGAAAGACAAAATGAATGACCGTAAAAAAAAAGTTCAATTATACATCTATAAGTCGACCTATAATACAATTACTCAAAAAACATTTAACCCAAATCCAATTAAAGCGACATATAGCCGTCCAAATCCACTCACAGACGATCACTCACCGGGTCAATTTTGGTCCTATCTTTTTTCCCCTCCCCTTCTTTTTCATTCTCTTTTTTCTTTTCTATAAGTTTGATTTGAGCATGTGAATTTCCTAGTACTAACGATAAAAGCCTAGTCTTGATTGAATCAGATAAAATAAAGCCTCACCAAAACAAATAAATAATAATTATAATAATAATGGTGTTCAAGCATGAAAATTTAATGTATTAATAATTTATGACATGTCATGACCAATTTAATACAAGTGAAAAAAATTAAAATTTGATCATCAATATTTTGATTGTAAAACTTAAAAAGTTGATCACCAAAGTGAAAAAAAAATTAATAATTTAAAATAATAACTTATATTTAAGTCTTTTTTTTCAATAACAATTGGACTATTTGATCGAACCCATAACTCTTACACCAGAAAAATATTTCGATTTAATAATCGGTCGAGGTCTAAAAATATTGGTTCAGGCATGGAACACACCATTTACCGTGTTGCTGATACTCTTACATCAGAAAAATATTTCGATTTAATAATCGGTCCATTGGTTCAGGCATGGAACACACCACTTACCGTGTTGCTGATGTAAACAAGTACCATGCAAATCACGAGCATATAGCAAGATAAATCAAGTTTCAACCAAAATGGGAAATTTACATTATTCAAAAGTCCAGCTATTTTGAATCAAATATGAGATGAGACAAGTCCACAAAAGAGGCTGGTCAGGGTCACTAGCTCGTCCATATTTGCATGTTGCCCACCCACCCACCCACCCACCCACCCTCCCTCCCCCTCCCCCTCCCCCTCCCCCTCCCCGTCCCCCTTCCTCTCCTGTAATTTCAAACCGTTATAAAATTCATTTAAATAGTTTAAAATGATCAGTTGCATTCATAATATAAAGAGTTTTATTATGCATTACCATAAATTTATATCCAATTACAATTGTTAAACTTATAAATATATGAAATTGATAGGTTTTTATAGGAGGGTCATACTTATTACATATCTTTCTAAAAAAATTATCAATAATACTTATTCATGTAAATGACAATCAAAAAATCGACATAAATATTTATAATATATATCATTTTCCTTATATAAAAAATTATATTTTTAAAGATCTTTGTTATTCACGTAGGCTATGTTCGTTTGCAAATATTAAACTTGAGATATGACTATTAATCCCATATATATGTATTGTTTGTTTTTAAATTTGCACTTGAACTATTAGTGTGACAACCCGAGAATTTAGATATTTATTAAAATCTTAAAAGATTGAATTAAGGTTAAATATTAAACCTAGACAGAAAATAAGTGTATGAGTTTGACATTTTTGTAAAGGAATTTTGAGAATTTAAAATTTTTGGTGGAGAATTATTCAGGATTAAGTGTACAAGTGTATATGTTCTGTGTATATGATCATATATGTGTACAGTTTGTGGTTAAGGGTCAAGGGTCAAGGGTTGACCAGATAACCTATATCATTGGCAAACCCTAATATTATATAAAGAAAATTGATGTTCAGTTAGAAAACTCTAGTGATGGATAAGAAATCCTAAAACTGACTCTATAAACCCTAATTTCAGTTCTGAAAATCTGAAACTCTAATTCGGATGATTAAAACCCTAATTTGAAACTCGATACGAAATGCTATTCCTATTTATATATGATTTGATTATGATATATATATATATATATATATATATATATATATATATATATATATGAATGAATAATATGCAAGTATGCTTGCATTAAGAAAAGTCAGAAAGTCCTTCGATAGATAATAGAAATATGTGTACAAGGACTTAGAATGAATCGATCAAATATGTTAGTTGATCCTACATAAGAAAAACAACTTTTGTAAAGTCCTTAAAAAGAAAAGATGTACAAGGACTATAAAGATAGAAAGATCAAGCTTGTTAGGTTGATCTTATGATGTAATAGATAGGCTAGTCCGATCGCCGAGCACCGCACTGTAAGTCGTAAGTCCGCCAGTGAGAGTCAAGGTTAACTCGAGAGCTATCGAGGCGTAATAGAGTATGCAAGATAGTAGATCTCGAGTTCGTAGACTGCCAGGGGAAACGAAGAAGGATCGTAGTGTATCGAGTAGAGCTTCCTCAGGATCGTAGTGTGTCGAGGAAGTCATGTTCGTAATCGTAGAGACAACCGCCACGAGCCGACCCGTCATCCGCCAAAGCAAGACAGAACGTAGACTACACTCGTAGTCGTAGAGTCTATCGATGCCAAAGCCAAGTCAAGGATCGTAGATCACACTCGAAGTTCAGAGAGTCTATTGATTACATGCAGAGATCGTAGTCAAGCAAGATCGATGAAGACAACAAGCACAAGGCGTAAATCGTAGTGTCAAGATCTCGATCTCGGATCGTAGTGTCTCATGACAAGCCAAGTCAAATCATAGAGTGCGTAACTACGATCTAAGAAGTAAGTGCTCACAATGCCAAGGATGAATCATAGAGCATATACGGTTCTCAAACAAATGAGCACTCCTGCAATATCCAAAGGAACGAAGCCTCCGTTCAAGCCGCAAGCTACATCCAAGGAAACCAGAGAGCACTCAACGAATGGCATGCAAAGCTAATGTAAGATCTCAAGACCAACCCAATCAAGATCAAGATTGAGGTGTAAGGCCATTCGTGATGAAGTCTTCCACAAGGAGATCCAAAGAAGACTTCAAAAGCTGACTAAGGAAAGTCAGCTTAATGCAGTAGCTATCAAGTGAACAGAAGACAACGATCTTGGAAGCAACCAAGATCGTAGTGTTTGCCAAACAAAGAAGGAACTGATGGAAGGTGAACCGAGATACTGGTCAGCAAGAGCAAGGCTAAAGTGATTAAGTGCAGGTCGGCCTCATCGATGATAAGTGAACGAAGATCACAAGGAGAAAGCAAGTCGGACGCCGCCACAAATCAAGTGTCTTGATATTCGTAAGGGGACCAGAGCAAGGAATTAGGCCATCACCTCTCGAGAACAAATCAAGCAAAATGTAAGTATCAAGCACCGCATAATACAAGGAAGAGGTGTTCTACATCAAGATCCAATCAACACTCTTCAAGATCGTAGTGTTAACTCTACCAAATAACGAGCAACACTCAACAAGACACTACGATCAAGTCCTCAAGACGCAGCATCGTAATCGTAGAGTCCAAATAATCAAGATCAAGCATCGGCAAAGGTTCAATCAAGGGTAATATTCTTGACAAGTGCTTATCGAGAGCATCGATGCAATAGACAACCTCCGATCGAGAAATCGAAAAGAGGTAATAAAGTCTTCGACCGCCCAAGACATTAAAGTGATACATCCGACAAGGTAGGTGAAACAAGAGATCGCAGCTACGTAAAAAGTATGACAAGTCACATCAAGCGCCTACCTCAAGCAACTCGAGATCTGTGAAGAGATTTGAATAGCCTTCAACCTGCTACTTTCCAACCAAGGATTGGGAAGAGTATAAATGAGAAAGAGCTTCAAAGATCAAAGGTCATTGAGTTGCCGAAGTTTGGAGAGAAGGTGGACCGATCTAAACCATGTGAAATAAAGGAGTCCAAGGCTCACTCTACGATCCACCAAGAACACTCGTAAGTCGAATAAAGAAAGAAGTAGAAGTGTGAGTTCTACTATGTAGAAGTGAGAGTTCTACTACACGAAGAGTGTTCAAATCGCCGAGAGAAAGAAGAGCATCATGCCATCTCGATGTCCATCATGGAAGACTCTAAGTACAATAGAGAAGAGCCTACAAATCTTAGCAAGTCCATCATGAGAAGGCATCAAGTAGCAAGTAAGGAGATCACAAAAGCCATCTTGGTGTCAAGCATGAGAAAGCTTCTAAGTACCTAATAAAGAGCCTACAACCACCTTTGAAGCCTCTCATGTAAGCAAAAATATCAAGTACCAAGGAGAATGATCTTCAAGGCGCTCAACAAGGGGTCATCCAAGTGGTTGAGTAACCAAAGAAGTCGAGCATCATGCAACACTCAACCGCACTTCAAGGATGATCAAGCCAAGTCGCTAAGTATAGAAGATGTTCAGAGTATGAAGACATCTTAGCAACAAAGACCGACTCCAACAACAACAAACAAACAACTCAACAAAGCCAATTCGAGGGTCCTCATCCGTAGGGGACTAAATGAAGCAGGCCGTAAGGGTCCTTGTCCAAGGGACTAAACAAAGCCAAGGCCGTAAGGTCCTTGTCCCTAGGGACTAAACGAAGTTCCAAGGTCACGCCGGCCTCAAGAGTTCTTAGTGAATCAAGTCCCAAGGTCACGGCCTCAAGGAATCTTAGTGATTCAAGGTGTCGCCTTTCCTTAGTGGAAATCTCGCTAGTTGAAAGCAGTAAGAGTGGATTAGAGCTCGAGTCTCTCGAACCACTTAAAACCCTCAGGTCTTTTACATTACGTCATTTACATTATGTACTATAACCGCTATAATCATGCATGTATGTTTTAACTACTTACAACTAAACTTACTCTACTTAACAATGTATGTATGATTATGAATATATCAATGAAGGGATCTTTTACTTATTCCGCTTGCTTTGAAAAGATTCTTATGTTTGTCATATGTTAATTTAATAAACATAAAATAAACCCGTAAAAGTATTTGAAATAAAAAGGATCTATTCAACCCCCCCTTCTAGATCTATCAGTGCCCTCCGAACTAACAATTGGTATCGTGAAGCAGTTCTCATGCTATATTCAAAAGCTAATCGCTTTGAGTCCCATCCCAAGGCACTAACATTGTTCTAAACTTAGTTTAGTAGTAAGTAACTTGTTATATGCATATGAGCTCACATGTTGGAAATATCAGGTATAAAGTTAAATGTGTATATACACCTAAAGTCGCTTTCAGATTGGTCCATGGTCTCTATTAATACATCAACAAGACCAATCCTAGCCTCAAGCAATAATCTTTTGTAGTCCTAAGACCGCATTTAGAACACTCAAGAGACGCCAATAACAAAGAGTCAAGCACCCACCAAATCCGAAAGATGAAGAAGCCATACATGCTAAGAAATGCTTATCGAGAGAAGAAAGAAGATCTTCTCAAACTTATGTCCGCCAACCAACAAATTGGTGCAAACTCACGCCACTAAAGGATGTCAAAGATCTTAATGTCGAGATTCTTCGCCTATATCTTCAAGACCACTACCGATTGATTAAAGGCCAACAAGAGCAATAAGTCGTCAGAGCAAAAAAGTAAAGCTATGCTCATCAATACCTAAACTCAAGATATCTAAGGTAAAACGACCGCTTAGTAACCGACAAAGAAAAGGTACTGCCTCACTATTATAAATGTATACATCATAATCAGCATCTTCTTACGAACTATAACAAGATTCTCGTCAAGGAGTCATAATCTACCTAAAAAGGTGAAGAGAGAAAGTAACCCGAGGATGGAAACTCAAATGACTATAAACTTTCTCTCCATCCAAGTTTTAGGTCAAGATTTACATCTCAAGGAAATCAAATGGGTCATAAGAGCATCACAGCCTAATGAACTTTATGTGAAGTAATCTTTATCGATGGGTTAAGATGTATGTACAAGCCTATGTTCTAAGTGTTTGACAACACACAGAGTATGATCGGCTTTTGCAAGAGGATCTTGCCGATTCATAGAAATCGATCACCACCCAATGAATCAACTAGATACTCCTAAATCGTAGAGTCGATTCTCACCGTGAACACTTAAACATTATGAACAAACCCAAAGAATGATGAAACCATCATAGATAGAGAGTGTGTTATTAGATGCCAAATCCTACACACACTCACCATCACGCATCTCAAAATGTATTATCATAAGATAAAAACATGCATGAATATGTCTGTTGGTGATAAATATGATGATTATCCAAATAAGAGGAACAGGGGTTTAGAAAACTAACTCTAGCAGACCCATTTAATTACGGGTACCAAAAATAGAAATATATTTAAACTCAGCAGTACTTGGTCAATTCGACCACACTAAGGAATGATGAAGGTAAGACTTCAACAAGAAGACTCAACCAAAGAAGGCTAAGGACAATTCAGAGATGATTCTCGATAGAGTTCCTATCTGTCCAAGCCCGCCCTCAAAACCCCTCCGAGCTAACCTGTAATGGAGCTCATATGGTCGCTAATCAGATATGCAAGCAAGCCATTCAAATTAAAGAAGGAAAGGGTCTTATGTGCTCAAAAGCCACCAAAGAATGCTATATGGAAGAAGAATCCTCAAGAAAGCTCACAATGTAAGATTATCGAGCATCATTCAAGAGGAACTTATCATGAGAGCGTAACTTCACAAACACAATCACAAAGAAGACTACGCTCAGAAGTGCTATCAAATAATCGTAGAGTGATCAGTCCTGAAAATACTCATCTCTACGATACAAGGAAATCTAAGTATTGATGGAGATTCCAGTCAGAAGGAGATATGCAAGGCTGCCTTCAAATGAATTTGAAGAAGAGGGAATCACATCTATCTGGGAAGACAACATCAACAATGGGGGAGCAGTGATCTGTTAAGGAACAACAACACTGAGATATACTATGAAAAGTCAGTACCAAATGCATGAGTCCCAAAACTTTGTGGCTGATGAACCAAATGAAAATCCATAGTCAGTAGGAACGTCTCAAAACGTACTACTGATATCCCTTCAGCCACCCAACCCATAATCGTGAAGTGCCTACGATCAAACATATGATCGTAGTGTAAGAAGCAGAGGACACCACGATTTCAAAGAATGCAAATTGTTCTAAAGTCGGTAGAAGACCTCCCACTCGTAAAGAGGTCGAATGAGATGTCATTACAAATCACCGCTATAGTATTCCATCCGAAAGCGCCTCAGGGACAAACCCACCCTTAGCTCACTCTAAGAGGTCGGCCCTTCCCGAGCTACCTTAACCTGTAAGAATGCTTGATCAAGTTCATCTCAAGGACCAAGTCACCAACGATCGTAGAGTCGAAGTTCAAGAGAACTAAACGATCGCAGAAGGTAACCTCAACGATCGTAGTGCTACCTCAACGATCGTAGAAGACAACCTCAAATGATCGTAGAATACAACTCGACGATCGTAGTCCTACCAAAGGGTACTCTAGCTCACAAGGAGCTTGGAAAATGAGATATTTGCTAAACTATTCAAGTTAAGGAGATAAGTTCGAATACATCGTTGATCGAGCTATGCCGCATCAAAGTAAGGAGAAAAGACAAAGCCATCCACCGCAAAGATCTCTCAAAAGTTGATCGCTGAGTCAACAAAGGGAATCAGAGAGTCCATAGTCGCCTTATCATGCCACTCTACTTAATCAAAAGGTCAATCTGTCAGCCACGCCAATTAAACGACTACTCTTCTAAAAGGAAACATCTAACTAAAAAGTTATGGGGAGTTACAACCATTATCGGGCAACGTGCAACCAATGGACGGTTGACACATCACTGATTATGCAGAGTTAGAAGGAACTGCCTTAAAGACAATTTCAAATCTACAGACATAGCTACTAAAAGCTATCGAACCTTTCTCCTCCCATTTTCAAACCCTAGAATCCTCTCAAGAGCCAAAATCGCTTAACCTCCGTAGCCTTACCAAATTACACTCACCATCTCTTATAAACATATCTAAATCAGACACCCACATTCTTCAAACTACTCAAATGGAAAACTCGCAAGTAATCACCGGCATTCAAATTTCTAACCAAATCGCTTTGAGAAATCAAAAGAGAAGTTCAGTGGATATTCTCGAACTTGTGAAGAAAGTCGGATTCTCGTAATGCCTCGAGGCAAATACTCGAGTCTACATCGACCGGTTAAAGAATTCTACTCAAACGCCCCATCAACTCCGAACCCCTTACTACCAAGGTTAAAGGTCGGTCACTCAAGTTAAAATCTTCCGACCTCAATCAATGCCTAGGTTTTCCTAACCAAGGGTCAAGAACCTTGATAATGTCAACACCGAACAAGCAAAGGAGGTTATGGGGTACCAAAGAAACCCTAGTTTTAAAGACATGAAGAAGAAGGAGTTTCAAGAGTATGAATTCCTTTGTCAAATAGTTGAAAGTGCATATCGCAAAAACACCGCATACGACACAAACGATCGACCAACAAATTGAAAATAATGTCAAGAATAGTTCAAGAAACAAATCGACTTTTGAGCTATCTTGTTCGATCGAATCTCCAAGTGGGTAGAAAAGGTCGAGAAGAAGAAGTCCACCGAAAACCCCTCACTAAGGTGTTTCATGGAAGACTGCTGAGTATTGTACTAAAGAAGAAGCTAGGAGGGAAAATCAAGGATGATGAGGGAGAAACTTTGAATGTGCACAAAGTGATGTCTCCACAATTATTTGTAAACTGGAAGAAGAACCCTAAGGAGAACAAAAGGTCGACAAATGGGAGCAAAGAGAGAGAGCTCTCGCAAAGAAGAGGAAGATAGAAGAGGCAGAGAGCTCGAAGTCCGATGACTCTAGACTAAAGCAGTAAATCACACCACCAAAAAAAGAAATCAAAAGGTGTGAAGAAAGTCGGTGATGTGAAGAAAGCCAAGGCCCCACCAAGAAGTCTCTCCTCCTCGAACAAGGACAAAGAAGAAAAGTCCCAATCAATTGAAACAACAAAGAGGAGAAGCAAAGAAAGTCGCTTCAAGGACCAATCAACAAGAAAAAGCTAAGGTGGAAGACAAACCAACCTCAACTTCCCAAAATAAAGACATCTCACAAGAGAGGGACGAGAGTCAAGCAGAAGAAAAGGAAACAGATGTCAAGGCTCGGTCCTCCACAAACAACATCCAAAGAATGAAAATGAAGTCGATGTGATGGAAGAGATTGCAAAGATCTCACGATAAAGAAGAATGCTCAAGCCCCATGGCTAATCCTCAAAGCAACACTCTCACGAATGAAGAAGAAATTCAAGATGACCAAACTCAATCCCCAAATGCAACCGCCCTCAATGACCCAAGATGATAGGTCAAGTAATGTCGTGTCCAAGAAGAAGAACTTGCCCCTCCAATCCGTAAAGCCCCCATGATGGCTCGTAAAGTGATGAGTCCAAGAAAGAAGGATCTGCCCCTCGCCAAAGGTCAACCCCAAGGAAGTCTGTCTCACAAAACCAGAGGAGTCGAGATTCAAAGAAGAAGAAGAGTCTCGATTCTCCCAAACCCGAACCCCCAAGAAGAAGGAAAAGCTACATCGCAAGCCAAGTTTGCCTCCAAAAGGAACAAAGGGTCAATCAAATGCCATCATCAATCGAGTGATGATGAGTCCAGATCCCTGGAGAAAAAATGTCAAATATGAAACCAAAGAAAGAAGAGGAAGAATCTGAGGAAATCCTTGTCAAGAAGGTTCTGGTCATGAAATGCAAAGAAGAAGGATTCTCTCATCAAGTCGATCAAAATGGTTCTGCTTCGAGAGAAAGAAGAAGTAGAAAATGACTCCAATTCTCAAGATCGTGAACAAGAAGAACCGTAACTCTACCCCGCCCTCTCACCGCAAGATTCATCAGAGAATAAGTGGTAGAAGTTCCTAATGAACCATCGAGACTCCACCGATAGATGGGTAAACTATGGAGATGAGCAACTTCAGAGTAGTAAGAAGAATGACTACTTTTGACTTAGCCAAGAACTGGAACAATATGGAGCTAGATTGCTCAACCATTCTCTACAACCCCGATGATCTCACCATGAGATGGTTCTTCCAAAGGATGCCATGGCTAAAGGCCCACATCAAGGAGATGGAAGCTACCTCACCGGTGTTACAAGACATTTCAAAGCATGGAACCGGTAGCTCAAAACTTCCCAAGGGTGAAAAGTTATGCTACAAAGATGATTACAAACCAAATTTCACTTCAAGGTCTATCGACATGCGAAAATCTTTATATCCCCACGATCGTAGAGTGGATTCTCAAGGACAAAGAGCCACGACCAAGGAGCCGATCAGAGAGTCTTTTCACTCTACTCACCGATGATGTTCAAGCTCAAAACCGTAAGCCTCCTTATGCCTTATGCTCAAGCACTACTATCGACATTCCTCATCATCCTCAACCAAAGATTTGAACTCAACGATTGCTCAGATTCTTCTCCAAGCCTTTGAAAAACTCATGCCCAAAAGATGAAGATCAGAGAGTCCAATCCAATGCTCAACCTAAAAGCCGCCAACAAAAGGATCAAACTACTGGAGCAGAACTACAAAGAGTTCTCATGATCTCTAAAGCGAGAAATATCTCCGCCACCAAGAATCACAAAGAAGCAGACACAGCATAGGAGAGATAATCCCTTCCAAAGACAAGCTTCAAGTTACTTTGGCCGATGTATCTCTCAAACTCCAAGAGAGAGATAACATCTATCGTCAAGGCCATACAAGATCAAAAGGTCAAGCTCTACAAATTCGTAAGGCCAATGAAGAGCGATCCAAGCCCCTCTCGACAAGATTGATGATACGAAAGCGCACTTTCAAAAGGCAACTTGAGCTAGGCCAAAGAAGAACTAAGAACTCAAGTTCAAGTTGCCAACTCCTCCTACCTGGAGCAAATAATTCCAACATGGAGCAAATTTCTCAAATGATTAATGACAAAAGGGGGAGAAAAGAGGCATAGAAAGAAGAGAGAGCAAGAGGCACTCAAAGAAGAGAAGAGAGGGTTAAGGAAGAAGTCAAAGAAGAAAAAGAAGTAAGAGAGAAAAGAGTCATCATCCGAGGGGAGCCGTAAGATGATGATAACAAGATTGCAAAGTCTAAGGGGGAGCATGATCGTAAAGATGTCAAGAGGACCAAGCAAAGACAAAAGGTCATCATCCTGTGGGGAGCAAGAGAAGCAAGAAGAACAATCAAATGATGAGTAGTCGATCAACAAGCATCCCTGAAACAACATACATGAGCCAAAGAGGTACATCTCTAACTAGTTAGGTATGTTCTGATCCGTGATGTAGAATGTCTTAATGTATAAATTGCCATATCAATATAAATGACATTCATGATTATCTATTTTTTAGAATACACAATGCTTCACCCGATATAAGATTCATTCATAACATGATATGCACTTATTGTTTTTTTTCATAATCAAATAGGGGAGATTGTCAGAATAAACATGTGAATGATATTCCTATTTATATATATTTGATTATGATATATATATATATATATATATATATGAATAATGCATATATGCAAGTATGCTTGCATTAAGAAAAGTCAGAAAAGTCCTTTGATAGATAATAGAAATATATGTACAAGGACTTAGAATGAATCGATCAAATATGTTAGGTTCGATCCTACATAAGAAAAACAACTTTGTAAAGTCCTTAAAAAGAAAAGATGTACAAGGACTATAAAGATAGAAAGATCAAGCTTGTTAGGTTGATCTTATGATGTAATAGATAGGCTAGTCTCGATCGCCGAGCACCGCACTGTAAGTCGTAGTCCGCCAGTGAGTCAAGGTTAACTCGAGAGCTATCGAGGCGTAATAGAGTATGCAAGATAGTAGATCTCGAGTTCGTAGAATCGCCAGGGAAACGAAGAAGGATCGTAGTGTATCGAGTAGAGCTTCCTCGGATCGTAGTGTGCCGAGAAAGTCATGTTCGTAATCGAGAGAGAACCGCCACGAGCCGACCCGCATCATCCGCCGGCCAAGATGACAAACGTAGACTACACTCGTAGTCGTAGAGTCATCGATGCCAAAGCCAAGTCAAGGATCGTAGATCACACTCGAAGTTCAGAGAGTCTATTGATTACATGCAGAGATCGTAGTCAAGCAAGATCGATGAAGACAACAAGCACAAGGCGTAAATCGTAGTGTCAAGATCTCGATCTCGGATCGTAGTGTCTCGCACACAAGTCAAGTCAATCATAGAGTGTGCGTAACTACGATCTAAGAAGAAGTGCTCACAATGCCAAGGATGAATCAGAGAGCATATACTGCTTCTCAAAAAATGAGCACTCCTGCAATATCCAAAGGAACGAAGCCTCCGTTCAAGCCGCAAGCTACATCCAAGGAAACCAGAGAGCACTCAACGAATGGCATGCAAAGCTAACAAAGATCTCAAGCACCAACCCAATCAAGATCAAGATTGAGGTGTAAGGCCATTCGTGATGAAGTCTTCCACAAGGAGATCCAAAGAAGACTTCGGTCGACTAAGGAAAGTCACTTATGCAAGAGCTATCAAGTGAATAGAAGACAACGATCTTGGAAGCAACCAAGATCGTAGTGTTTTGCCAAACAAAGAAGGAACTCATGGAAGGTGAACCGAGATACCGGGTCACCTCCAAGAGCAAGGCTAAAGTGATTAAGTGTGGTCGGGCCTCATCATGATAAGTGAACGGAGATCACAAGGAGAAAGCAAGTCGACGACGCGCCACAAATCAAGTGTCTTGATATTCGTAAGGGGACCAGAGCAAGGAATTAGGCCATCAATCTCCGAGAACAATCAAAGCAAAATGTAAGTATCAAGCACCGCACAATACAAGGAAGAGGTGTTCTACATCAAGATCCAATCAACACTCTTCAAGATCGTAGTGTTAACTCTACCAACAACGAGCAACACTCAACAAGACACTACGATCAAGTCCTCAAGACGCGCATCGTAATCGTAGAGTCCAATAATCAAGACCAAGCATCGGCAAAGGTTCAATCAAGGGTAATATTCGAACAAGTGCTTATTGAGAGCATCGATGCAATAGACACAACCTCCGATCGAGAAATCGTAAAGAGGTAATAAAGTCTTCGACCGCCCAAGACATTAAAGTGATACATCCGACAGGTAGGTGAAACAAGAGACCGCAAAGCTGCCGTAAAAAGTATGACAAGTCACATCAAGCAAGCCTACCAAGCAACTCGAGATCTATGAAGAGATTTGAATAGCCTTCAACGGCTACTTTCCAACCAAGGATCGGGAAGGAGTATAAATGAGAAAGAGCTTCAAAGATCAAAGGTCACTGGAGTTGCCGAAGTTTGGAGAGAAGGTGGACCGATCTAAACCATGTGAAATAAAGAGTCCGAAGGCTCACTCTACGATCCACCAAGAACACTCGTAAGTCGATAAAAGAAAGAAGTAGAAGTGTGAGTTCTACTATGTAGAAGTGAGAGTTCTACTACACGAAGAGTGTTTCAAAAATCGCCGAGAGAGAAAGAAGAGCATCATGTCATCTCGATGTCCATCATGGAAGACTCTAAGTACAATAGAGAAGAGCCCATACAATCATCTTAGCAAGTCCATCATGAGAAGGCATCAAGTAGCGTAAGGAAGATCATCAAAAGCCATCTTGGTGTCAAGCATGAGAAAGCTTCTAAGTACCTAATAAAGAGCTTACAACATCTTTGGAAGCCTCTCATGCACAAATATCAAGTACCAAGGAGAATGATCTTCAAGGCAGTTCAACAAGGGGTCATCCGAAGTGGTTGAGTAACCAAAGAAGTCGAGCATCATGCAACACTCAGCTGCACTTCAAGGATGATCAAGCCAAGTCGCTAAGTATAGAAGATGTTCGTAGTACGAAGACATCTTAGCAAATTTCAAAGACCGACTCCAACAACAACAAACAAACAACTCAACAAAGCCAGGGCCTGAGGGGTCCTTGTCTAGAGGGACTAAATGAAGCAGGGCCAGAAGGGTCCTTGTCCGAAGGGACTAAACAAAGCAGGGCAAGCCAAGGTCCTCATCCGAGAGACTAAACTAAGTTCCAAGGTCACGCCTCAAGAGTTCTTAGTGAATCAAGTCCCAAGGTCACTGGCTCAAGGAATCTTAGTGATTCGTGGTGTCGCCTTTCCTTAGTGGAAATCCTCTAGTTGAAAGCGTAAGAGTGGATTAGAGCTCGAGTCTCCTAACCACTTAAAATTACTCATTGTCTTTTACATTACGCATTTACATTATATAACAACTATAACTATAATCAATGAAGGGATCTATGTATGTTTTAACTGCTTATAACTAAACTTACTCTATACTTAATACAAAAAGTATTTAAATAAAAAGATCTATTCAATATATCAATGAAGGGGATCTTTTACTTATTCCTTAAACCCTAATTTACATTTTTTGAAAAAATTCTTATGTTTAAGAACCCAAGAAAATTATATACAAATTATGAACAATACAATATAAACAAAAATCGAAAAAGTATTTTTCTTTTAAATAAAAAGGATCTATTCAACCCCCATCGGTCAAATCAACAAGCGTTGACCATCAGCAAAATTCTGGGATTACATGTGTTATAGAATTGTTACTTGATGTGGTCCTAAGTGCAAAATTAGGGTTCAGATGACCAAATTAAATTAAATGCTCAATTAGGGTTCCACGACCTCATTAAATGCGCAAATTAGGGTTCGCATAACCTAATTAAAAGAAGACAGAGAAGTTATAAATAAAGGTGATAGACTAGGGAGAAGCCTCCACGTGTCCCGAGGCAGAAGGCTCGTAGAGGCGGCTCATTTTGGGAATTGATTGAGGGATTGAATTGGTGGCTAGAAGGACATGGCAATATGGGCATTACTCTGATGATTAAAGGGTATTTCTGGATTTTTCCTGAAAGCATGTGCCTAGCACATGACCACTTTTCAGAAAACCCTATAAATATCCCTTCCATTCCATTGGGAAGGGGACCTCTCTTCAGACTCAGAACTTGAACTCTTTTGGTGACTTAAGGCTTGGATATTCCACCTAAAAGTACTAAAAAGGGTTTGGACACACTCTCTTAACTCGAAAAGGACTCAAGAAGAAGGCTCTTGGAATCCCAATAACCCTAATCCGGTTTCTGGATTCTAGGAGTTCTGCCACGCGTCATTGGAGTAATCGCCCACCTGTCGTTCTCCCCTAGCTCTTCAATCAATCAATCAATTCCATGCTCTTCGTGGATTTCTCTCCTCCTCAGCCAACAAGAAACCCTAACTAGAAATACACGATTTTCTTGCCCACATTTATTTGGCGACTCTGCTGGGGAGGTCTAGAATTCGTGAAGGGTATGCCCACAACTAGAAGTGGGAAAACAATAGGAAGAGCTTCACCAACAAATAGCATTACCTCACCGGATTCAGTTCTAAGGCAAGCAAGTCAAACTTTCCAAGGCGTGAATCTAAATATCAATCAACCCATCCTTGAAGACGCCTCGGAAGGAAGTTCAACATCACAATACATGGCTGATCAACAACAAACGAATGTCAGGTAGACAGGTGTGAGAAGGTCGTGTGAGGAAGAAAGTGGAGAGCAGACAAATGATGTGCAACTGGAGATGCTCAAGGCGTTGAAGGAAGCACGGGAAGGACAAGGGATGATGATGGCTATGATGCTAGAGATGCAGAGGAAGCAAGAGGTAATGGAAAATTTCAGTCAGCAGTTGATGCAGTTTCCCGCTTTCAAAGCCATATTCTCAAACAATTCACAGGGAGAACCGGCAGGAGTGGAGGACAACAACAACGATAGCAACAATAAGGAGAATCAGACCGCACCTCCATTGACGGAGAATCAATCCATTCCAATCATCTACTTGGAACCTCAAAACATTGGTGACGTGTCGCAACCCAGACTAGAAGTCAGCCAACCTCAGACAAACATCATTCCGATTCCTATCCCCACATTTTCACAAGTGAAGATACGAACCATCCCAAGCCTCGTTCAACGAACCAGCCCACAAGCACAACCGATACAGAATTTACATGATGCCAGTGTACATCAACCAATTTCTATACCACAGAGAGTCCATACCACGAACCAATATGTGACAATGATGATATGATCGATCTGATCAATCAACTTCAAAGGCTGACATCCCGACCTTCGGAGTTAGACTTTACTCCACCTTACCCTACACATATTCGGAGACAACCCTACCCGACAGGGTATATCGAACATCCCCCGCAATTTCCAAAATACAATTGGGAGAAAGGAAATGCCAATGAACACATTGCCAGGTTCGTGGAGTCGATGTCTCCATGGTTAGGATATGATGAAAGGAACAATCACAATTTGTTGATGAGGGAATTCAACAAGACTTTGATGGATAATGCCTTCAGTGGGTACTACAACTTGGAGAAGGGATTAGTCCATGATTGGGATGATCTAAAATTGCAATTTTTTAAGAAATTTTTCTATGTGTAGAAACAGGTAACCATCGTAGAGCTCATGCAATTCAAGCAAAAGCCAAACGAGGAGCTGTCAGATTACGTGGATAGGTTCAAGGCCCAAGCACAGAAGTGTGCAGAGCCAATTAAAGAAAAGAACTTGGTTAGCATATGCAACAATGGTGTTTTAGACGCCTTCAAGCCCTACCTCATTACCAAGGCGTGTGATTCATTTGCAACCCTCTCATCTTTTGCACAAGACTTGGGGGGAATCATGACATTTCCTACCAGCCATGCGATGGATACATAGAAGAGCAAGAGGACAGCAACTGTGGCTTTTGTGGTTTCTCAGTCAAAACCACAAGGGAGCAAGAGGGAGAAGAATGAGAAATTTGAACGAAGCAGAGAAAAGCATGGGGACAAGTATACCAAAATGCCAGTTCTGGAGGCTATCACATGCAGCGAGAAGGCGTTCAGGAGCCTATACGAATAATGGGATGAGCACGGAGTGGTGAAACCTCCAAGCCCCCGATTGGTTATAACAGAAGAAATGAAAAGAAGACCAAACTTCTGTGTATACCACCAATATGCAGGGCATTCCACTATGGACTGTTACAGTTTGCGGAGGATATACCATGAAAAACTGGCGGCCGGGGAGATTGAACTATGAGAAGAAACGTGCAACACTATCACCCATGGTGCAGTCCCAGAAGTCAAGAACTCAAATATTGGCTCTATGTACCATCGACAAAACTCTGAACTGCAGATGAGTTAAAAATCCACCCAAGATGGTGGTCCACCAAAAATGGTGGTTTAAGTCCTCAGGAATATCCCTTGCCAAGTAAATTGGATGACCAAGGGAGGAGGCACAAGAATTGACGAATAAAAAAAAAACACCCAAGATGGTGGTCCACTCTAAATGGTGGTCAAGTCCTCGTAGACTGCACTTGCCAAGAAATTGGACGACCTAAGTGACGAGGCACCTGATTTCAAGTCCTCATAGACTGCACTTACCAAGAAATTGGACGATCCAAGTGATGAGGTACCCGATTTCAAGTCCTCGTAGACTGTACTTGCCAAAAAATTGGACGACCAAAGTGACGAGGCACCCGAGTGTTACACTTTATCATCAAAAGTGAATGGTGATTGAGGCACTTGAGTATAAGCCCTCAACCCCAAAAGTTACACTTTATCTTTAACAGTGGTGAACATTATGCTTTATTCGACAAAAGAAATAAAGTTGCACTTTATCTCTAAAAGTGGTGAACATTATGCTTTCTTCGACAAAAATAAGATTTATTATATGAAACGTTATGCTTTTTGTTAAAAGCAATTTGATTATCAATAATTTGTCAAACTTTCACTTATACTTCATTATTTCTTCTGATTTATTTAAAAAAGAAGAAGAATAAGAAGTATAGATTCAAGTGTTAGTTTGCATGAAATGTATGTACATGAATTTTCTGATACAGGAAATGGGAAAAACTATGAAAGTTCATGATCTAAAGGCCATGACCTATCAAAATTGAAGAGAGGAATACCTAAAGCTTGGTCTTCGTGGCTATCAGGCCTTTGAGGCTATCAAGTCTTCGGGGCTATCAGGCCTTCGATGCTATCAGACCTTAGAGGCTATCAGGCCTTCACGGGCTTCTTGATTCACAATGACTTCTTGATTCTAAAGAAAAGAGAAATTTCAAGAGAGGGTAAGAAAGATTAGATTGAAGATTTTCTAAATATCCCAGGAGAGCTCCTCTAAGGCTCGCCCTTCTAGGGTTTGCTCCCTAGAGGTTCCCTCTCCTAGGACTTTCGTTTTTAAGGCTTTCAAAATATCAAGCCCCACGAAGTGTTCAGACACTGGAATCAAGACTTTAACAATTACAATATTTTGCGCGATCATCTCACCAAAGGCGTGACTCACGCGTAGGGGGCAAATGCTTACTGATAGATGGCATAAACATCCTCCAGAGTAAAGGTGCATTCACCCCAAGCAGTGATGAATGTGCATATAGAAGAACACCATGATCCTATTTGATACGAATGTTCCTACATAGCTAGATGCAAGAAGAATGTCAGCTATCCACATAATCCACATTCCCAAGTAGCTCGTCGATCCAATGTTGCTATTCTTGAATATGGTTAGATAAATGAGACAAGAAGTCATCCCAACCTCCACAAGTCGCTGCAAATAGAAACAAGCCTTCCTTCTCTGGTGGGGGAAAAGTTTTATGGTCATAAGTCTGGACTTGCTTCCAAAAGATGTCGAAAAGACCAAAGGAGGGGAGCCCTTCCCCAATTATTGAGAAACGGGGCCTCCTTGGTTGTTCCCAAGTCTGCAGAATGTTCAACGGGGAAAGCCCGTAGAAAAAAGAATTTAGCATAAGAGATCTTAAAGAGCAAGGAAAGGAGGCATTTGAACTTGAAGTGCTCACCATGGCAAAGAGGAAAGTCTGATATTTAAGTTTAAAAACACTTGAAAAGAAGAAGAAACAATGTTAGAAAGAGTTGGGAATCATAATTATGCAAGAAACAATTTTCCGAAATTTTCCTTAAAAACTTAGGACAGCCCAAAAACATCCTTGGTAGAGCTCGTCGTTAGCTTCGTTTCGATATATTATGGGCCCCGAGACTCCAAACGGATCAAAAGTTACGATCCAAATAGTAACTGTTCATCCTGAACTTCATTTTTTTCGCCCAAACATGGATTTCCTCCTAGGGTTCGCCCCCTAGGGTTCGACCATATGGAGTTGTTTCGCTGTATGTGGAGTATTTCTTCTTCCTTCGTGTTCTTCGTTGACAAAACGTCAAATCATTTTTATTTTTCGAGGGAAAAAACCGAGATGTAATCAAGGTAATGGGGCTCGGAAGACAAAAGAAAGATTGGGAAATCCTGAAAAGAAAAGAAAAGAAAGAAAAAAACCTATGTAGGGTTCGACCCCCTAGAGTTCGCCCCCCTAGGGGTTGTTCCCTCTATTCATCCTTTTGAGGTCTTGTTGCTCCACAAATCAACTGCTTGGAAAGAGTGCTCCTTCGCCGCGAAAATTATAGCCTTCTTTGATGAATTCTGAGGGAAAAAACCAAGATGTGATCAAGGTGATGGTGCTCGCTCAGAAACAAGAAAGACTACAATTCCCTAAAATATAAAAGAGAAATAGAGGAAGCAAGTCAAGAGAAATTTGAAAGAAAACATGCAAGTAAGCAAATTGAAAAGCGAAGACGAGAAGAAGGAATGGAGCCCCAAGGGTTCGATTCCCCTATAGGGTTCAACCCCTAGGGTTTGGCCCTATAAGGAGGAATACTTTTTGTTACCTCTTGCTCAGATTGAGGAATGTCTTCTTGCTGCCTCTTTGAGGATCTTCCTGGCTCGTAGGAAGAAAGAAAATCCAGAATGAAGCAAGATAAGCAAGGAGACGTGAATGGCTTGGGAGATGCATACATATGAATACATGTATAGCCCCCAAAGTATGCTTGCAACAGAAAAGAAAGCAATCACTCTTTTTCCATTAAGGGAAGGATTCAAGATGATTTCCAAAAAGATAAGTATCTTTGAATTTATTTCTAAATAGAAATATATAAAGATATTATTTTCTAAATAAAAAAAAAGAAAAAAAAAGAAGCTTTGATTTTCTCCCAATAAATTGAAATTTCGAAATTTAATTTTTTCCTTCTAAATAATAATAATAATGATAAGGAAGGATATTGTCTTCAAAAATCAAATAAAGAAAAATTTTATTTCTAAAATAAAATTAAGATTTGATCAAAAAGGAAATATTTAGTTTACCAAAAGAAAGATTTTATTAGATTGTATTTTATTTGGTAATATTTGATGATCTTCCTTGTCTTAATTTCTAGAAAAAATAAGTAAACAAATATTGGGCAAACTATGGAAAGATTTTCAGAAGATTTTTCAGTATGTTCGTGGAAGAGCCCTGCTAGGTTTTGCCTCCCCATAGAGTTTAACCCTAAGGGTTTGGTTCCCTAGGGGTTCCCTCTTCTAGGATACTTGTCTTCAAGATCTGTAAAGTAAAATCCCGCAAAATCGTTCAAAGGCTTGAAGTATTCTTGCACGATCGTCTATTTCGGAATGCGACTCGCGTAAATGTGGTCCCAAGTGCAAAATTAGGGTTCACATGACCAAATTAAATGCTCAATTAGGGTTCTACGACCTCATTAAATGCGCAAATTAGGGTTCGAATAACTTAATTAAAAGAAGACGGAGAAGTCAGAAATAAAGGTGCTAGACCCGGGAGAAGCCTCCACGTGTCCCGAGGCAGAAGGCTCGTGGAGGCGGCTCGTTTTGGGAATTGATTGAGAGATTGGATTGGTGGCTAGAATGACATGGCAATATGGGCATTACTCTGATGATTAAAGGATATTTCTGGAATTTCCCTGAAAGCATGTGCCTGGCACATGATCACTTTTTAGAAAACCCTATAAATACCCCTTCCATTCCATTGGGAAGGGGACCTCTCTTTAGACTTAGAACTTGAACTCTTTTGGTGACTTAAGGCTTGGATATTCCACCTAAAAGCACTAAAAAGGGTTTGGACACGCTCTCTTAACTCGAAAAGAACTCAAGAAGAAGGCTATTGGAATCCCAATAACCCTAACCCAATTTCCGAATTCTAGGAGTTCTGCCACGCGTCATTGGAGTAATCGCCCACCTGTCGTTCTCCCCTAGCTCTTCAATCAATCAATCAATTCCGTGCTCTTCGGGGATTTCTCTCCTCCTCAGCCAACACGAAACCCTAACTAGCAATACACAATTTCCTTGCCCACACTTGACATGTGTACTATAAGCATGAACCTTTAAATCACACTAAATGAACGCTGAATACAAGTTATGGAGATCAAAAGTAGCCAACTCGAACTGTTATTCATTTCTGGAAAACCCAGAAATGAAGAACAGCTTCTGATAGGTTTTCTGAGGCTTGAATCTCTGTGATATGATATAGAATGACCATGGAACTTGTTAAGGGTTGTAGTACTACATCAGTACTACAACATTAACACTTTATACAGCCCAAAAAATACTAAGATCATACATGTGACAACCCCAAAATAGGTCCATTCCATCCATCCTATTCTGAGTCGCCAAATACATGGTAAAGAAAATAACTACAACTTTATTACTACAATTGTCGTGCAAAATACAACAACACGTATGCTGTGAGTTTTGATACAAATATATACCAACTGTGACTCATGTCCCAACCTTAGATAGCACGTCACAATGGCACCTTACATAAAGGTACAATTAATAACTGTTTTAGAAATTAAAATCTTTGGAAAGTGCTCAAGGAAACCTTCGTACATGGGAGACCATACGTCTAGGTTATGATAGATATCATATGCCCACAGAATTATCCTTGGTTGACTCAATAGACCCCAAAGAAAAACGAGAAGATTACTATCATGTTCCTTCCAATGACGAGTCTTCTCTTGACATATAACTATCTCTTATGTCTCTAATTGAGAATTATACTTCAAATAAACTCCAAGATCATATAGGTAGTGCTCGTAGATATACTCAGTAAGTGGATGTGCACAACCCTATCTTATGATGACATGAGGTTATATGTCTTTAGACATCTTGTATGATAGTGGCAAAACACCCTTCCAACATTGGGTTCGCCTCACCCTATTTGATTCACCAAATATAACTACTAAATGATGACCACCGTTCTATTCCTCTCACACCCCCGCCGACCCAAATTTACTCTCTTATTACCTGAAAGGAAGTGTGAAGCAAAAGGGTGAGCACAACTAGCTCAAGAAAGAATATCATGACTAAAGATAATTAAATTATCAATAGCCTTCATCAATAATAAATCGTAGATTTAGAACATATGGTAGATGATAAAAATTTCAACCATAGTTGCGTAATGAACGAAAGCAATCCATTAGAAGAGTCAAATAGACAATAAAGTCTATTATCTTCTATGTTAAAAATCCACCAACAATGTTTTATCCTCGTAACATCAATCAACAGCTCGGTCCACAATCATATGAATAACTCATAATCATAATTGTGATTCTAAATTTCTCTTAGCATCCGGGACGAAGATAATTTTTATCACATGTCTTTACCTCGAAACATCAAAGATCATGGTTATACCAAATCACGCCTCGCTTCATAATCATACTAATAAATTTATCTTTTGCACTACGGGCCAAAGATATTCATCAACACTTCATCTTTGAACTCATCGCCAAAGATATTCAATAACATGTCATCTTCAGACTACGGGCCAAAGATATTCATCAACAATTAATCTTTGCACTACGGTGCCAAAGATATTCCTCAACAGTTCATATTTGCACTACAAGCCAAATATATTCATCAACAGTTCATATTTGCACTATAGGCCAAATATATTAATATCTCAAAGAAATATATAATCATTTCAGAATTTATATAAACAATAATTATAACCATGTTGATCAATTCACCTTTGCACTTAAGCTAAAGATATTCAATTATAAATTCAATGGTCATGATCATACCAACAACAATTCAACTTTCAGACCATCGCCAAAGAGAACCCATAGTCATAATCATACCAAAAATCTACCCATCTTTACACTCAAGTCAAAGAGAAATATCACCATTAGGGTTATAAAAATATTATATATGATAATAAAAATAATATGATCAACATATAGTTTTAATCTCAAGAGTAATATTCATAAATCAACTATAATTTAGTCAGAAAAAGAAACCAATTTTGTCGTGAATAGTACCCGTGAATAGTAACTCGTGAATAATAATTCATGAATAGTAACTCATGAATAGTAACTCATGAATAGTAACTCGTGAATAGTAATCCCGACATGAAAAAGGTAAAAATTTCACAATAAAATTCATACCAATATTTCGGTATAATGATATTGAAAGAATAATATTTCTTAAGCTTATAAACAATTTATTTTAATTGTTTACACTTTACTAAATAATGCATTTAATCATTCCATAATGTCAAACTCATAAGATTTCATCACCAATAACCAAAACCCTCATCAAAAATCTGCATATACCTCATGTAGGATTCTCAAGCCATAAAATCTTATTTTCTAATTTTCTTACTTCACATAACATATTTAATTCATTTACTCATAACTAGTCCATTTTTATGAAAAATACCAAATCAGTTCCAAAAATATTTTTTTTCTGGGATTTAGCAGAATATAGTCCCATATTGAACATATATTTTTCTCAGAATTTTTAAAATTCATTTACTATTTTTCATATGCCCAAAACCGCCGAATATTTAGACATTTATCACAAATTGTACTTTTATCTAAAAATTCCGAAATTCACAGAGTACACTGATAATATATAGATGTACTCCCAATAAAAATTTCATCAATTTTGGAGTTAACCACAAGGAGTTATAAGCGGTTACTTTTAAAATAGTCTTTTCCCGTAATATTCATAACTCTTAATCTATACATCCAAAAATCACCATTTTTGGACACAATCAATAAACTCATCAAAATATCATTTAAAATGTTTTCAGAATTTTTGAAGGTCTGAAAAGTTACGAAACATGAAAAACATAACAACCCTTAAAATCCCTTACCTCAAAAGAGCAGTATTTCTGACTTGAATATCGGATATAACGCTGAACGAACTTGCATCGTATAGCAACACTCAAGATATCTAAATACTAATAAAAATATGCTTGATAATATAAAGAGAAAAACTTATGTTTCTGGTGTGATTTTCAATTCTAACATAAGTACCTATTTATAGGAAAATGCTAGAATGTCATAGGAGACTAAAATAATTAAATATATTATTTCTTTTTCTTCTTCCACACCACCTCAATTTGTCAAGCCAGCCACCAGCCATCTTTGAACCAAAAGATAGCAGCCCATGTGTTTGATAACCAAGTGGTTCCCACCCATAAATTAATAAAAATTATTTTATTTTTTAAAACTTCAACAATTCATAGAAAATAGACCGTTTATCAGAAAAATACGAATTTTATGTCCATTTTGCCTGAAATCGAATTCTCTACAACTTTGTAGCTTTGAGTTTTTCTAAATTCCAAACTAAAAATATCCGAAATCCACAAACGGATGATTTTTAATACCTCCACGCCGACAAAATACTGATAAAACACCTCAGCATTTAATTCTTTCATTTTTATCCACATAAAAATAAATATATCCAGCATTTATATCCACATAAAATAAATATTTCCTTATCATATAAATCAATAAATAATTATTCACAAATAATATTACGTAGAATCACAATAATGACAACCGCATAGCCTCCTGTGAAAGAGGGGCTTTCCGATGAGGATTTCTCCTTCATCGGTAGCGCAATTAGGTGACATAACCTCTCCTTGATAGAACTTTCTAAACATTGCTAATAATGCTATCTAATAATATTATTCAAATAATATGAATTATTGATCTGATAATGGAGATATCTTGTGCGTTGACAATTATTGAAATAACAATAATATAAAATATCAACGCAAAGAATTATTGAATCAATAGAATAAAATATTAAATAAGAATTATCGTAATAATTATCGAGTAGTGCCTTCTTACATAAGGATCAATAATTCAAAATATCGTGTCAAACCGAAATAACTCTTTGTAAACACGCCAGACATCGTATTTTAACCACCGGTATTCCAACAAGGTTACTTGGTAATAACTACGTCGTTATTTATAAAAACTCAATTTTTGTCGTTTTCTTCATCCGACAATTATTCATTATGGGGCCCACAAATGGCTGCACCTTCGTGCGAATATTCTCCGATAGAAAGAATATTCCACGACCAAACGAATATTCCCCGACAATTGAATATTTTATAACCACTTGCGTATTTTGAAAAAAAAAAATCATATCTCACCCTTAACTTTAAACTTTTATCAATTTAATCATTTACTGAATTGTAATTATAAGAAAATTGAATACTTTTATTTCATAAAATTCGGGATCTTACAATACATCAAATGCTGGTCAAACTAGGCCCCTACAAACTGACTATAAAGTTCTAGGTTTGGCCCAAGAACACCAATAGCGACGGATTTGTCGCCAAAAGCCACCTTTAGCTACAATTTAATTAAAAATGAATTATTTAATTTAATAAATAGAGAAAAATAATTTTTAATTATTAAAAATTCATAATAAATTCCTAAAAATTATTTTAAAGCCTAAAAATGGGTTTTTGATTATTTTGAATATATTTTATTAATATTTAATATTTTTGAAATATTAATGGTATTTAATTTATTTAATTATAATATTAAATAAATTACTTTAAAATGATTTTAATACTTGAAAAATCATGAAAATTTATATTAGGTATAAGAAAATATTTAAAGTTATTTTAATGACTTTTAATATTTTGTAATAAATTTCATTAATAAATTAATATTAATGGTAATTAATTTATTTAATAAATATATTAAATAAACTATGGAAAAATAGAATTAATGATTTAAAATTATATAAAAATAATTTATAGGTTATAAAAATATTTTAATTTATAAAATATAACTTTTGATATTTTGCCATGAAAATATTAATATTTAATATTAATAGTAGTTATTTAATAATGGTTTTAATTACTTTAAAATCATTTAAAGGCAATAATAAAGTAATAAAATACTTTGAGATATTATAAATATATTATAATATTATGACATGTATTTTATTAATATTTAATATTAAATAAATATTAATGATAATGGAATATTGTGGTATTTAAATTAGATAAATATGATATTATTGATTTAAAAATCATGAGAAATGATAATAATTATCTAAAAATTATAATGAGCTTATGAAAATTATTGTGAATGAATAATAAAATTACATAAGATAATTGTTAAGTGTTTAGGCAGAGTTTAATTGAACTTAAACTCGATAATTATCCGATTAGGCAATATGGATCTCAGAATTGTGCCGGATTCAACTCAGACTACAATAGTTTGACTTGATACTAGGTCTTTTGTGTTGTATAAACTGATAGGATTATGTGATAATGTGTTTAGGTTCTTTTATAATTGTGATGATATTATTCTAATTTGTAGATCAATATTATTTATAATAGGTCTTCAAGGCAAAGCTAAATAAATTGCGTAACAGTAATCAACGGTGCATGCAAGTTTCTTATACTCACTTATTGTGCAAGTTTTCTCTAACTCGACCTCGAGTTGATATTATAAAATATGCTTATGGTTAATCATTCCTGATTACCATGTCTATGAATTGTTGAATCGTACTCTGTGCATGTAGACACTCAAAATTTTCTGTACTACTGTCACTAACATTGCAGGAGGACAGATTCGTCTTTTAAGAGAGAACCCTGAAAGATAATCCAAATCCATACCAGATACTACCTAAGTTCAAGATCAACCCCAGATCGCAATGCTGGGAGTAGAATTCCAACCTCTGAGATAACCCCGAGGCATGCGAGATCCAATACTGGAACACACACCGAGAAGACCGATTAATCTCTGAGATAACCCCGAGGTATCCAAATCTTAGTCCCAACCACGGAATAGCCATCAACCTTGGTGATAACCCCAAGGAATGCAATTTCGGCGATAACCCTAAATGCTTGTTTTTCAAATCGCGACCGACTTCAATCTCTAAGCTCACAACGAGACACACCGCACCAACCCTAAGAATAACAACGGGAAGACAGGCACACCTCAAAGATGACAATGAGGACCTTGAATAATTGCAGCAGATCCAATCTCGTGAAGCTGAGCAACGTCATTATCAAATTGATCCGGCGATAACACCGGTGAGGGGCAACATCGTCATCTCGTCAACACGATGCCACATCACGTCTCTACGCAATGATGTCCCACAAGACTAACCAATCCTGAGTGACTATTGTGCGGGGTAACGGATGAAAGTTGGAGCTTGAAGACCGAAGGGCATCGTCCCCATCTTCAATGACTTCGTAAAAACTCAAATCCAATGCCATCGTACAACTCTCGACAACGGCGGTCCTAAATAGGTCCTGTATACCTCAAACGGATGCCCGGATTGCACTTCTGAAAGTTCGAGTGGACATTACAATGCCTAAGTGCACGTACTTTGAGACGACCCAACCCAAAAAACCCGGGCCCACCCGGGTTGCCTCTGGTACACCTGTGGCTAAAATGCCTATAAATAGAGGAAGTCCTGCCCAATTTGCTCTGCACTAACCCCATGCAATGTACTTTCCCATTTTAAACACCTGTGAGCTCATATATAGCCCTTTTGTACCTACAAAAGTCAGTGTTTACCCACTCTAAAGATATAGAAGTCTTCTTTAGCAGTCAGTTGTAAGCCTTCTCACACACTTTAGAGTATTTCTCTTCATCTTTGCACACACCCTTCTACACGTTAAGAGTCGTGTTGCTTGCTTTTGCCAAAACTTCATCCGTGGTTTCATTTCATCCCATATATATATATATATATATATATATATATATATATATATATATATATATATATATATATATTGACTAACATTATCGAGTTATGTCTCGATTGAGCCTAGAACTTGATGCCCGAGCGTTTATTTGCTTTAATATATATATATATATATATATATATATATATATATATATTTACATTTATATATATTAACTGTGTCGAACTTTGTTCGATTAGCCTAGACTTTGGTCTGGGGCGTTTATTGCTTTAATAAATATATATTTATATTTATATATATTAACTGTGTGTCGAACTTTGTTCGATGAGCCTGAACTTGATGCAGTGCGTTTCTTTGCTTTAATATATATATATATATATACATATATACATTTATATATATTAACTGTGTGTCGGACTCTGTTCGATGAGCATACTTTGGGTCAATGTGCTGTTTAACTATTGAGCATCAGGGTTTGAAAAACCTTTTTATAAAACATCATTGCTATATCTTGCTAAAAAATTGAATTTTACATAAATTCAAACCCGGTGTATATAGGTTCGAACGAGGCCTCGCACTACTTCCAAATAAATAGCACATTGACCCACACACACACACATTTAGATAACAGTTTCTTAAGAAGAGGCGGTCACCGTGGTAACTCGGATGTCGGGGGGTGCCTAACACCTTCCCCCCGCATAACCAAGTCCCCAAACCCTAAACGAATCTCGATTTCACCGACCCGTATAGCAGTGTCACATCATTGGGTTAATGTGCAAACCTTTTCTCGGTTGTGTTGGTACAACCATTTAAAAAACTCAATGGCGACTCTTAACAGTCCATCGTCGACATTATACATGTCGGACCTTTTCACTTGTTTTTTCAAACAAATCTCACCTAAAATGAGAACACCAAAGAACAAGTAACTAAAAAGACATCCAAAAATCTGGACGTCGACAAAGGTGACTCATGGGGACTCCAAAGAAGAGGACTTAAGCCGCTATTACAATCTTTTCAAAATCATTATATCCGCTTGTGTGTGGATGTTGCATTTACATTTTGATGAATGTGTACGAATACATTTCCTTATTGCACTTAGTGCTTCGCACCATAACTGCTTGTGATGCTAGTGCTTCACACCATAACTGCTTGTGATATTAGTGCTTCGCACCATATCTGCTTATGATATTAGTGCTTCTCATATGTCATCATTTTCATACGATGAGACGCGATGTATGTGAATGTATATTGAGTGGTCCCTCCACCAGGAGGCTATCCCGTCGGTGTTTGATTACTGGACTCGTGAGAAGACTGATTCTCCGAGGCTCAGGAAAGGCACCACCCAAATTCGCTCCAGTTGAAAGACCGGATTAATTTCCCGTCAAGTAGATTGCGATGATTTGGGAACCTTCATGCCAAAAAACCGCGAGAGTAACCTAAGATAGGTCAGCCTCTGATAAACCCAAAACGGAGGAAAGTCTCTTCATGCTCTCATTTCAAATTGCTTGTAATTACATTCCATATCTATCTCCATGTAATGAGAAATATGAAGAAATGTGTACACGTACATATTTAACATTCTACAAACAGCTGACATCCTTTTTGCAGGATAAAAATTCCTAAAATGGACACATCACATAGCATGTTATCGTATACATTCCCTAAAGACTAAACTATGCAAGTCTTTCGCAAGGAATCAATCGGACCTACTACCCGTTCAAAGTCCAAAAAGGCAACAGGCCTACAGTCAATCATGTCATCATCCGACCAGACTGAACTTAATCCAGTTTCTCGCAAAGAATTTAACGGATTAAGCAAACAAATTAGAGATTTGGTTGTTCTACTCAAAGAATTACACCAGTCTACACAGGGTCAAAAAATACTCGTACATGCTGAATCCTCCACACAAGGGGGAACCCGGGTCATTACAATACCTGAACTGCAGTTGGATACGACCAACAAAACTCATGATGCTGCCCATTCCACTAGAGATCCAGACACTGGTGACATCAAAAAGAATGTCCTCCAAATGGAAGAGACCCTTTGCGCTATCAAAGGAATTGGAACAACACTCCCTTTCAAAGGAGAAACTACACTCCCTGATACTACAGAGGCAAAAAGGCAATTAAAACATGCCTATTCAAAGGAGAAACTACACTCCCTTTCCAGCACAATCTGTAAACCCTCCAATAACAAAAGGTGGAGAAGTCTAACGCCCTCGAGTGTTTACACCCTTAGGGGATACCCTCGAGAATATCTTAAATCTTCTGACAGCATAGAAGAAAATTACACATCTTCTTCCACCAACCAGCCCTTAATGGACGGGGTTTCAATGCTGCTCGAAAATGTGCTTATCATGCCCGGGCACCTGGACATGATACTCAGGATTGTTGGGCCTTGAAACACAAGATCCAGGACCTGATAGACAATGGAGAGATCGTGGTCACTAAACCAGATCAACCTCACGTACAAGATAACCCTCTTCCTCAACACAAAGAAGAAGAGGTCAACATGATTAATTGGAGCAATGGACAGAGTTCCAATTTCAGCTGTGATTCTTCCCAGACCCTCAAAGATAGTGATGACAGATGGGATTATGCCAAGTTCCAATTCATAATGGAACGACAGATGAAAGCTCTCTGCAGACAAATTGAGCAATTGGCGGAACTGGTGACTTATCAGCATCAAGTGACTTGTCAGTTAATCAGCCAGGAGCATGCCAGTCTCCTACCTATTGTCATGAATATTCCCTCGTCACTTTCAAAAAATGAAATACTGGAAGACAAAGTGACAAAGAACGCAAATGCCAAAGCCCGTTAGGATTTTTCCAACAAAAGGGAATTCACCTATCTGGGCCAACCTATGGAGGAAATTCTTCATATGTTAATCAATGAAGGAAGGATCAGTTCCCTTCTACCTCCAATCAACCCCCGTTTGGGACGGTAGAACTCTGATAGAGTATGTCAATATCATTCCCAGTCTCGCGGTCACAGCACAGAAGAATGTTGGGCACTCCGCCACCTTATTCAAAATCTAATCGACAGTGGTGTTCTGCGCCTAGCGGACGACGATACTGTGTTACGTGCAAATGAGAATGCAGGCCTTACCAAGTGGAAAAGTGTGGTAGCAGTCATATCCACTGAAACTGATGGGATTAATACCTTACTCATAACGCCAATAATTCAACTCAAGGGAGGCAACAATCCTTTGAAAGTGGCCACTCCCGAGCCAATCAACTTGCCATGCAGAGCATAATATCCTATTGTTAGCTTGCGCAAGATTCCATGGAATTATGGAGAAGGTGAAGGATCCACCTCACATACAACTGCTGCAGTGTCGAAGGAAAATCCACTGTATCTTCCCCATCGGGTGATGAAGCTCGCCACCAAATCAAAGGGAAAAATACCCATGGAGAAAATTGAAGAATTCCTCTGCACTGTGGGTCATAATGAAGCTATGGTGGTTTTAACTTGAAAGAAGCTCCACAACAAATATCAATTTTGGACTTCGTCCTAACTTCTGAGAATCACCGGAAGGTCTTTTTAAAGGTTTCAGAAGAAGCCTATCTCCCGACATCAGTGGATATGGAAAAGTTTCAACATCTGGTTGATCACATTTTCAACAACAATGTGATATCCTTCACTGATGATGACATACCACCCGAAGGGACCGGTCATTGCAAGCCATTGCACATTACGGTCTTGTCCTCCGGATGTATGGTAGCTGGAGTCTTAATAGATGGAGGTTCCTCTCTGAATATCTGCCCATACGCTACCTTGGTGAAGATGAATATCAATCTCAACAGAATTTGGAGTAGCCATACTATCATCAAAGCTTTTGATGGAGCCCGCTGTAACTCGGTCGGAGTAATTTAGCTGCCAATAGAAATTGGTCCTCACACATTCTGCGTATCTTTCCCTATGCTCAAGATAGACTCGAGATACAACCTGCTCCAGGGACGACCATGGATTCATATGGCTGGGGCAGTCCCCTCCACTCTTCACCAACAGTTGAAATACATTATCAACAATAGCCTGGGCACGGTCAACGCTGAACCAGAGTGTCCTCAACACGGGGACGTGTCGTTCATCAATGCCAATGCAGACATTGAACCAGTCAGTTTTCATGCTTTGGAAGTGAGCAATACCCAATACCATGATATTGGAGTGCCATTGCCCGAACCCAAAATTTCTGCCGAGGTAATGTCGACTACTCAAGAAATGATGTCGTTGGGTCATAAGTCGGGACAAGGGTTGGGTAAAGATTACCAGGGTATCAAGTACCCCATTCGCTTAACCAGGCAAACTGGAACAGCTGGGCTAGGCTATTCTGCCAGTTCAAGTCACAGGAATCCTCATAAACATCATCAGATTCCTTCAACTTCAACCATGTGGCATTTATCTTCGCCTTCAAATGCTGAGTTCACACAACCTCCATTAAAGGTGCCAGCCAATGTAATGGCTATGTTATTTCCGAAGCCAGTACCGGTGAAAGAGAAAGAAATCTTTGTTCCAAATCCCGCAGTGGAAGAAGAGGAACGAAGAATCAAGCAAGACGTCATACGGATGATGTCTTGTATACGCATCATCTTTCATGATGAAAATACCAACAGATACACCCCAGACGATGATTTCCCAGACGTAATGGCTGTCATTCGGGGCAGGGAGGATGATGGCAATCCCTCCATCACTACGGTCCACCCAGACTTTGCCCTAGCCAATTGGAACAACATTCCTTGCATTGGTCGTCAAGGGTAAAGCGGTCAGAAACTCTTTCTGCCCTATAGATATAATAACTGCTTACTTTTTTGTACAGTATTAGCAGTTTATTTTGCCAGTATATGCTAACACTGTGTATGATCAACACATTTCATATATACTAAGTGAAAGCATATTTTGTTTTAGGACTCTGAATTTAGATGTGCCTGTACTTGCGGATATGATGCTTCTCCTACACAGGGATTGTACCTTTGATGTAGAGATGAATTCAGCCTTGATGGATATACAGGATGACATTGAGGTGCCTCCAGAAATTCAAGAATGGGTCAAAGACAAACCCAAACCCAACCTTGATCAAACCACTTCTTTCAATCTCTAACCTTAGAAAGCCCTAAGTTAATCCAGATTGGTTCGGACCTTCGCCAAACCAACGGAAATGACATGGTTACGCTTATTAACCCAATTCCGGATGTGTTTGCATGGTCTCATGAAGACATGGTGGGTTTGTCCACCGACATTGTCCTTCATCGCCTTCCCATTAAAGAGGATTTAAGCCGGTCGAAGCAAAAGCTCAAAGCGATTGAAACCCGAATGGAGTTTAAAGGTGAAAGAAGAAATTGTGAAACAATTTCAAGTCGGCATCATCATGGTGTCTACATATCCTGAGTGGATATCCAACATTGTTCCCTGCACTAAACCGGAGGAAGGTGCGAGTTTGTGTGGATTACCGGGACTTGAACAAAGCTTGTTTAAAAGATAGCTTTCCCGTGCCATTTATCCACATTGTCATTGACAATAGTGCACAATACGACATGTACTCCTTTGCTAATTGCTTTGTGGGGTACCATCAGATCATGGTTACAAAGGAAGATCGCGAGAAAACTGCTTTCATCACTCTTTGGGGAACTTTTTGCTATAGACGGTTGTCATTCGGCCTCATCAATGCCGGAGCCACCTATCAACGAGCTATGATGGCTCTTTTCCATGACTTAATGCACAAAGAGATTGAGATCTACGTGGATGACATCTTTGTCAAATTTCGAAAGGAGGATGACCATCTAGACCATCTCAGAAAGTTGTTCAACAGGTTGCGTAAGTACAACTTGAAGTTGAATCCAGCCAAATGCGCCTTTGGAGTTAAATCAGGCAAGTTGTTAGGATTTCTAGTCAGCCGCAAAGGGATTGAGCTGGATCCTGCCAAAATCCAAGCCTTCACGGAAATGCCCATTCCTCAGACAGAAAAGGAAATACGGGGATTTTTGGGAAGAATCAACTTCATTAGCAGGTTTATCTCCCAACTCACAGCAACCTGTGAGCCAATCTTTAAGCTATTAAGGAAGAACTCCTCCATGAAATGGAATGATGAGTGCCAGAATGCCTTCCTTACAATCAAGAAACAGTTAATCAAAGCTCCCGTCTTGGTACCACCCAGGGGTGATGTTCCCCTATTCATGTACCTGTCCGTAAGTAGACGATTGCCATGAAATACGTCTTTGGAGACGGACAGAAAGACGATAGAGGCCAAGAACGAGTTATCTATTACCTCAGCAAAAGGTTCAACTGCAGTGAACACAAGTACACTCTGATCGAAAAGACGTGTTGTGCTTTAGCATGGGCTTCCATGAGGTTATAGCATTACCTCCATAGTCACACAACCCATCTTATATCCCACATGGATCCTCTCAAATACGTGTTCAACAAACCCATGTTAAATTGCTGGCTGTCCAGATGGCAGTTGATCCTACAATAATTTTACATCGTATATGTGACTCAAAAGTCCATCAAAGGTCAAGGAATCGCGGATCAACTGGCCGCCGCACCTTCAGGGGATTTTAAACCCTTGGAAACATTTTTCCCTGATGAAGGAGTAATGACAAGGCAAAGACACCATCGATGACGATCTGCGTCAATCATGGAAGATGTATTTTGATGGAGCTGTTAACATGGAAGGTTCCAGAGCTGGAGCAATTCTAGTATCTGATACGGGAGCGATATCCGTTGCTTGCCAAATTAAAGTTTATCAAAGACCAAAGAATACTGGCCAGTATGAAGGTTGTCTCATGGGGCTAAAACTTGCCCATTCGATGGGCATCTGACGGTTAACTGTCCTTAGAGATTCGGAGTTGGTAATCAGACAATCCACCGGAATCTATCAAACCAAGGAACTACATTTGCTGCCTTACCATTGGCAAGTTTTGAAGATGGCTTTGGAGTTCGAAGAAATCTCCTTTCTATACATTCCTCGTAATAGGAATGACTTTGCGAACACATTAGCAACTTTGGCCTCCTTGATTCGCATATCAGACAAGGAACGCTTGCCGAGCGTCACAATTTCCCTGCACAAGGCCCCAGCCTATGGGAATACGTTGGGGAAGTATCGGATGAGCTACCTCCCATCCAACATCCTTGGTATCAGCATATCATGGAATATCTACGCGATGGATCTACACCTACTGAGGCGAGCCCGACTGAGAAAAGGCGGATCCATAGACTTGCTATGAAATTCTACCTGAGTAGAGATGCTCTCTACAAAAGAGATGCAGGACTAGGTCTCCTTAGATGTTTGGACACGGATCAAGCCCAAAGGCTTATGGATGAAATCATGGTGGAGTCTGTGGCCCCCACATGAGTGGCCCCCTCCTTGTTATGAAAGTCCTCTAGACGGGACATTATTGGCTATCTCTCAAAGCTGATTGCAACGACCACGTCAAAAGATGCTATCAATGCCAGATTCATGGGAATGCTATACACGCCCCTCTACGGGAACTCCATAATATGAGTTCGCCTTAGCCCTTCTCAATGTAGGGAATGGACGTTATCGGGCCCATCGAGCCTAAAGCCAGTAATGGTCACCGATTTATCTTCACCATGATCGACTACTTCACCAAGTGGGTAAAGCGACCTCCTTCCCGTAGGTCACTAAAGAAGTCATCATTGCTTTCATCGAAAACAATGTCGTTTGTCGATATGGACAACCAGAGGTGATTGTGTCAGACAATACCAAAAACCTCAACAATAAGATGATGGAGGAGTTATGCAGTAAATTCCACATCAAACATCTTAACTCTGTCATCTATCGTCCGAAGATGAATGGTGCTGTTGAAGTGGCTAACAAAAACATCAAGAAGATTATGCAAAAGATGTCTGCCAACCACAAAGATTGGCCTGACTTATTGCCTCTAACTCTGTTAGCCTACAGAACCTCAATGCGTACTTCCACTGGGCAACCCCCTACACTTTAACATATGGGATGGAAGCAGTACTCCTCATAGAAGTTAAGATGGAATCTCTCAGAGTGTTGATAGACGCTCAGCTGGATGAAGACCAATGGGTACAAGACAGGTATCACTAATTGTCTCTAATAGACGAAAGGTGAACCGCGGCTATCTTCCATGGTCAGTTATATCAGTAAAGGATCGTCAGATCCTACAACAAAAAAGTCCCGTTACGGCAGTTTAAAAAATATAACTTGGTTTTGAAGAAGATTCTTGACAACCAATATCAAGCTAAAGGAAAATTCACTCCTAACTAGGAAGGCCCGTTTATTGTCAAGGAAGTATTGACAGGAGGCGCTCTCAGATTGCAAGAAATGGACGGCGATGAATTTCCATAACTCATCAACTCAGACACAGTGAAACGGTACTATGTCTGAAGTAATTCGCAAACACCCTGGTGTCGGACCATCGGATCACCGGTCATCCCTGTGACGCCCCCAAAATAGGTCCATTCCATCCAACCCATTCTGAGTCGCCAAATACATGGTACAGAAATAACTACAACTTTATTAATACATTTGTCGTGCAAAATACGACAACATATATACTGTGAGTTTAGATATAATTATTGTCTTCTAGACAATATACATACCCAAATAAATCCTCATCACAATTATTTATACATTATTTTACAAAAATGGTGAGGACTACTAAACAACTCTCTCTAGAACCTTCATTCCATACCCCGACTAGTACTCGTTACATTCTCGCCTCCTGAGAAGAAAAATGGAACAACAAGGAAAAGGTGAGCTCAACTAGCCCAAGAAGAATATTATGACTAAGATAATATACAACAAATTATCGTTAGTCTTCAACAGGAAAAAATCTAATAGAATACAATAGACAACAAATTTTAAATCAATATTCGCAATGAAAATAATAATTCATTACAAGAGTTAAGTAGAGAATGCAAACTACTATCTTCTATATATGAATTTAAAAGTTCATCGTCGATATTTTATCACCGTAACATCAATCAATATATATCTCGAATCAAATATTCATCTTTGCACTACGGCGCCAAAGATATTCATTAGTTAGTCATGTTCGCTCTAAACACTGCTCATCTTTGCACTACGGCCAAAGATATTAATCGAAGAGGGTCATGTTCATCTCAACACTGCTCATCTTTGCACTACTGGCCAAAGATATTCATCAAGAAATCATTCATCTTTGCACTACGGGCCAAAGATATTCAAGAATATCATCATTTAGGACCGAGGATGATGAAAAATATTTCAAAGAAAACGAATCCAAAGGAAACAAAAGAACAAATATTAAGGATTTGTATTTTAAACAATCCAAGTTCAAAAATACTTCATAAGTAATCGAGTGGAGTAAAATTCAAGAATGATCAAAACATGGATACAATCAAAGCTAGTATCCATAATAGATATTTTGGACAAAAAGAAAAATTTCATTTTTCTAATGAATAGTGTCAGATTCGTGAATAGTCCGATAACGTGAATAAGAACTCACACACCAAAAGATAGAAATTTCACAAAAAACATCTTCACGCTTCGTGAATAGTACTCGTGAATAGTAACTCGTGAATAGTAACTCATGAATAGTAACTCGTGAATAGTAACCCCGACATGAAAAAGTTCCAAATTTGATAAAAATTTTCAACCAATATTTCGGCATAATGATATTGAAGAAATAATATCATTTTCGAATAAAATAACATCCCTTACCTCACAAAGACAGTACTTCTAGTTGAAACACCGGATATAGACTATGACTTGAACTTGCACCGTATAGCAACACTCAAAGTATACTCACAAGAATACGCTCAATATATCAAGAGAGAAATAGAGAGAAAACTTCAGTTTCTAGTGTGATTTTCAATTCTAACATAAGCACCCTATTTATAGGAAAATGCTAAGAATACCAAAGTAGAAAATTTAATAAATTAATATTATAATTTTTCCACAACTTCATACACACACTAACAATCTGAATTCAGCCTCCTTATCACATGTTAAATGAGTTTCAAAAATGGAAAAAACATTTTTGTAATTAAAAATATTTTAAACTTCCAAAAATCAATTATTTCGGAACTCTGAAACTTCAATAATTCATAATAAATAGCCCTTTTGTCAAAAAATTCGAATCTTGCTAATTTTTATAGGAAATTCAATTCTCTACAACTTTGCGAAGAAAGTATTTCCAAATTCCAAATGAAATTGACCAAAATCCATAAGCAAGCGATTTTACGTACTTATAATCAAATTTCTATTAATAATTGTGTCCACCAACACACAAAATATGTGTTAAACATTTAATGCCACAAAAATACTCTTCCTCCTCATATACTCATATATCCCGCATTCATTATAAAATATCACCGTTAATATATTATTAAAATAATATATTTAAATGAATTATTTTATCGTAAAATGATAAAATATTAATTTTCAACAATTGTCATTTTAAAAATTTCTCCATCTATATCCACATAAAATTAATATTTTCCTCATCATATAAATCAATAATTAATTATTCACAAATAATATTACAGAATCACAGTACTGGCAACCAGGCCGTTCCCAGGAAAGAGGGCTTTCCAATAAGGATCTCTCTTCTCGACGCGCAATTAGGTGACCAAACCTCTCCTTAGATGTAACTTTCTAGACATTGCCAATAATGTTATCCAATAATATTATTCAGATAATATGAATTATTGCTCAGAGAATGGAAAATCTTGTGTAATGACAATTTATCAAAACAACAATAATATAAAATATCAATGCGTGAATTATTGAATCAATAAAATAAAATATCAATGACAAGATAATTCGTAATAATTATTGAGTAGTGCCTTCTTATGTAAGAATCAATAATTGGTGCAATACTGCAGCTACTATTTAACAACGCGTTATTAGTGTGTTTTAACCACCGGGTATTCCAACAAGATAATCTGTGAATAACTACGCCAGTTATTTATAAACAACTTATATTTGTCGCTTTCTTCATCCAATCGCTTTTTTTCGTTATGGGGCCCACAAAGATCGCCATCGTCGCGAATATTCCCGAAGCGATCTAATTTTCCACGACCAAACAAATATTCCCGACAATAATGAATATTTTATAACCACTTGCTTATTCAAATATTTATGTATTTTACCCATAACTATCCACATTAATCAAATCAACCCTTACTATTTCAAAATAATAAATAGAGGAAAATAAATTTCATTTATTAATAATTTGGGGTCTTACAATCCTGGTTCTTCAACCCTTTGCCACCTACAACTTTTCTACACTTTGCCCCTCAGGGAAACATACTTTTCAAGCCAATGACACTGCTTTCTCCTTTCTTGCATACCACACAACTTAGGTCATCCCACCGCGAATTGAACCTCTTGCGTTTACAGTTTGGCTACCCATTCCTGGGATCAAACTTTTCACCTGCAGTTTATCCTCAACCTAGGATTAAACTTTCTCTTCCCAGCACTCTAACCTGCACATGGGATCACGCTTTTCTTCTCGCCCTAAGGGGTGAACTACGTCGACCTGATCTCCTCTTCAATAGGAGTACGTAGGCAACCATTTCATATAGCCCGGTCGCAATAAAACAAAAATAACAAAAACATTTCTACCCTCTTCTCCGCAATAAAACAAAAACAACAAAAACATTTCTACCCTTACAAAAACAAAAAACAACCAAAAACATTCCTACACCATTTCTGCCAAACACAGCGTTGAACCTCTTACACCAGGTTCGAACTACACAGACCTGATCTCCTCTTCAATAGGAGTACGTAGGCAGCCATTCATGGTGCGGTCTCACCCCCTACCAAAACAGAAACCATTGTCAACTGGTACTGGGATTTTCTTTCAATCCACTACATTTCATTCGGCTTCAGACCAAAGGGATGGAATTACCTGAACTCCTCCCAAATAGGAGATTTGGCGACCATCTAAGTTGCGGTCATACCTTGAAGAGCAACACCAAACCATAAGAGGTGGAATTAACTAGGCTTCTCCTAAATAGAAGTATTGGCGACCATCTGTGATGCGGTCAATCTCAGAGAGGAAAGCCACACTCCTCTCTATATTTACATCCAGAAACCAGTCCCAAGACACCAAAGATGGTAGGGATACACAGAGATCGATGATCCATTCTAAACTATCCAGAGACAACTCAATGTCCATCCACCCAGAGGAATTCGTAATACATCAAAACCACAAGCCACAAGCGGCATGCAAAATATCAAGCAAATAGCGAAGGCATATCTAAAAGGGAAGTGATCCAAAATATATTTCCTCATAATATATAACGATGTTTGATATATATCAATGTAAACCGTATACATGACAAAATGGCTAAGATAGTCTGTGCAAGTAAATACAAGCTCATCTACAAGTCAGGGTATATGCGAGCTAACAAGCCCAACATGGCGTCCCTCTCCGAAGATGGAGGTGAAATTGTGGTCTCCTATACGAGAATATCCACACGACCTAACAGATCTGTAACCATCTGCATGGTGACCATATGATCATAAATATATGCGCTCATCTCTACGATCATACCAGTGGTAAGGGACCTCACTACAGTACTATCTGTGATGGCTACATCCCGGGCAGATATAGCACTATCCCGCTCAACTATCACTGTATCTTTGGCTGATATGGCCTCATCCCGCTCAACAACAGCGGCATCTCTGCGATCTAAGGCTGCGTCTCTCTCTAATAGAGCTGCGTCCCTCCCATAGGGCAGTCAACATCATAGATCGAGCCTGATCTCTCTCAAAGGTCATCAGATGAAGACTCTGCTCTAAATCTCGTGTCTTTGAAAATCTTTGAATCACAACAAGATCTTGGTACTAGGAGAATCTGGAAGAAATGCTGACAACCCAGCAGTGGGCTCCTCCTCGATGTAGGTATCGATGTCCTCCATGGGCTCTACATCGTCTGCATCGCTATCCGGTACTGCAGATACTGCTGCAGCCGATAAAATCTTTGTCTCCATCCATGCGGTATACTCTGCAGAACAACCTGGACGGCTCACAGAAAAAGAAGTTATCTCTCACTGATCCCAACAAGCATACACACGGGATCAGTCCTCTGCTGAGAGATATCGAGAAGCTGAACGCTGACCTATTGCCCCCTCGAAAGGATGAAAATCCTGGAACTGGTCAAACTGAGACATCACAGCCAATGGGTGATAAGTGGTCACGCCTCTCAAGCTAGCCAGAGGGAGGAAGTGCATGCCCGGAGCGTGCGTAATGAAGCTGTATGGTGAGCAAAGCCCCGAGCACAGCAATATGCTAAATGGATCTCTCATATCTGCCAAAAATGCGGACCAAGACAGAGTATATGTACACTCCGACGGCTGAAAGGAGTATGACATGGCTACATCATGGGTGAACCAATACCCATGCCGTCTAAGGGTACCAACTGGTCTCAAGTATGACATAAACCACACATACAGCATGATCGAATTCCCAGTGAACACCCCTAACGGGTAAGTATAGCAGTAGGATGCTGATCGCAAGGTCTCTGCTACAATCATAGGTATAATGGTGTGACCCTCTCTAAGAGCTCTCACGGCCATGATAACACCATTGTCTATCTCGTCCATATATCGTGGCATATAGATAAATGATAGTACGCATAACATCAGTACATCGACTCTGGCCAAACGCCAATAATCCTCTAGTACGGTGAAATCCCCGGAATATGGTGAGTAGCTATCCTCCGAGCCAAATCTGTCATACAGAAAATGCTGGGATATCACGTGGCTAGATGTCAGCTCGTCCTGCACTACTCTGCACCGCAATCCTGTGAGAGTTATGAATCGTCTACTCATGTCTCCCAAAGCCAAATGCACGCAAGGTCTATCTAAAGGCAGCATCGTCAAACGTGCGTACTCCTCCAAAGTAGGAGTCAACTCATGGGTACTAAATCGGAATACCTGCCTATCCGGTAGCCAATGCTCTAGCATCCCATCCACATACCCTGCGGGAACCTAAAATGTCAATAAGGTCATGGTATGCTGCAGCAAACGATATACGATCACCCTGTCTGATGGTGACATTCTATCATACCACGATCGCATACCCAATGCCACCAATGATGGTGGGGTATGATCTATACGGCTAACTGTCGAAGAAGACATCTGTGCGGGCCGTGTCATAAGACCATCCAGGGGTCAATACTGAATATCTCTGGACATACATACATATGCATAACACGATACATGCATTGCAGATAATAGATGGCAATATGATATAGGGAATGAAAAACTGCGCATACATTCCTAAGTATATCAACATCTATATACACCATCTTTGTACAACTAAAAATACAGGGAAATGGGTCACATACACCCAACAAACACCTGTGGCACCCCTATGTGGGCCCCACCCCTCCGGCTCGGTCTAGTTCGAGTTGCAAAGGAGTTCTTGCAGACTAGAAGGGTCAAATCGGGAATAAACGCACCACGCGATTGAGCAAAATAGCATACAATCCTGGTCTTCTCAGATAAAACTTTGATTTTATACGTTGCTCGTTGGTAGTCACCCGAACACGAGGTATACCCTGCCAATGATCTCATTTGTTACAAATCACATCCGGTAATACCTTGTATAGGTCCAATGCCGCTAACTCCAGGTCATTACCCTAAAGATCAACGTTATCCCCGACGGGGTTTACAACGTGAGTCCATGATGGGGGTTACAACGTATGTCCCCGACATGGGTTACAACGTATATCCCCGATGGGGGTTACAACGTGAGTTCCGACGGGGGTTACAATGTAAATCCCCGGTGGGGGTTACAACACGTTCATCTGTTGACATGTCTATCAACGAAGGTCAAGCAGCCTTTGACGTTATATCAGCTGATGGCAAGTAAACCCATCAAAGCATTGAGGACTGTTCGATAGTTGCGTACGTACTCATAAGTCCCCAGTAGATCCCCGACGGGGGTTACAACGTATATCTTCGGTGGGAGTAACAACGCATGCTCAGCCGTTGACACACATATCAACGAAGGTCAAGAAGCCTTGACGTTATCTCAGTCGATAGCAGTTAAACCTATCGAAACTCTAGAGCTATTCGAGGGTCTCATGCTCGATTACTCATATTCCCCTAGTAGATCCCCGACGGGGGTCACAACGCAATGCTGTTAAGTTTGAAATATTCTTGAACGCAATCAAATTGCAAAAATTAAGCGAAAGCGTGTAAAATCAGAGTTTAAAAATTATTTACAAACCATAAACCCGGATCACCCTTTATGCATAATTATTAATTAAACGAAAAGATAAAGAATAAAATCATACCCTTGAAGATCGAGCTTCCTCAGGTACAAGTTCACCTCCAAATCCTTTCGCGTTCAACTTGAATCCACCGGGTTTGGTTCCTTCCTTTGATCAACGTTAGCCACCCATTTGTTTGGCCTCTAGAGGTGATCCACCAAGGAATAATAAGAATTCAAGAAAAGGGTATTGGCTCAAACCCTAGTTTTTCTATCTCTATAGAAAGGGTGTACTCTCCCAACAATTGGAATTATGTCGTATGTTGAAAAAGTCAACAACAACCTCACCCATAATAAGACTCCTCTTATTTATAGATGTGGGCAACCCACCTTAACAATTAAGGAATTGAGATTTATTTAATTAATTAAATTCTTTTAATTAATTAAGCTCCCTAATCTTATTAGGGATAATTAATTAAACTCCTTTAACTAATTTTCCTTCCTAATCCAATTAGGAATAAATGAGAGTACTTATATTAAATTAATTCCTAAACTCTTTTAGAAATTAAAATAATAATAATTGTAATAATATTAATAAGACTCCTCTTATTAATTTATATTTAATATTTCTAAAATATTAAATAATAAATATTAAGCTATTTAATTTATTCTATCACCATAGATTAAATTAAATATACTTAACTTATATTATTACGATTATGCCATTAACTTCTTAAATAATTATTCTTCCTTTTATGGTGTGACCCTTTTTTAGTTCTCCATATTAAACCTATTGTGAATAAATCAATTAGAACAATTCTAATCTTATTTAAATAAATAAATTAAATAATTAATTTATTTAAATAAATAATATTTATTCTACAATAGGGATAAGCCTCCTAGCGATCAACGACTTTCCGGATAATATAGATTTCAACATTAATCATTAAAGAACCTTTGAGTAAATAGTTACTTAAATACAATTCAATCCTTCCACCATCTGATGTCCCAATTAAATATAAGACATGGAATTACTGTCAAGTCTTATTTTATTTAATTATATGTATTTCGACTCTTAAATGCACAACTCTAAATAATGCAAATTAGAAACTCCTTTCTAATTTCATTCTGCCTTGGCCAAGGACTACTGGGTTGTCATTTATCGAATCACATAGGACATTTCTCTTCTTTTATTAGAAGTGGTAGATTCTTTATTGATCATACATTATCTCCATGTACAACTTATTATACCCAAGCATACCCTTTGATATACCCTAAGGGTCTTAAGGAATAAGTCAAAGTATAACTCATCATACACAAGATACTATGATGATCTCAAGTCCAAGGATTACTTGTACTACTATCACTACAGGAATTCCTATTGACAGGCAAATAAAACTCCATTAGATATTCCTTAGCGAGCCACGTTCAGTGAACTTATTCTCTAATAAGCACCTACATACTTGCTTTAGTGTCTCCACACAAATGATCATGAGATCAATCATCCTCATCCAATGAGCAAGCAACGTATGTACCAATCTATCCGGATTCACTAATCCCCAATTTAGTAATCCAATGATTGGGAACTATTTTAGTTTTAAGCTTTCTAAGAATTTAGATCTCATTAGAATGATCATCATCATTATTCTAAAAGCATTGCTTAAAACTATGGGTTTATCACATATTATAAAACAGCATCATGTAGATAATTAAAAGCCTTTAATAAATTAATACTTTTTATTAATAAATGAATAAGATTGTTACAAAGTATATGCTTTATCATCAAACATGATTGGCTTGTGTGCATACTACTTTCAATCTCCCACTTGCACTAAAGCCAATCGTCATGGTATCTTATACTCTTCTTCTCTAAGTGGCGATTATCCTGCATTGGATAAGCTTTAGTTAATGGATATGTAATGTTGTTCATGAGAGTCCACTATCTCTATAGTGATTTCCCATCTTTCAATGATTCTAATAATCAAATGAAAGTGCCACAACGCATGTTTAGATCCAAGATGAGACTTAGAAACTATTCCTAGTTACGTAATGAACTTTTAATCCAAACAATCAACTTGCGACTTCATTTATAGCTATATACTTTGTCTTTATCACTAAACCAACAACTCTTTGCTATTTGGAACCTTTCCATTCAACGCACCAATTGTTCAAGATAACGCTTTTACCTTAAAGTGGATTTTTACGTCAATCTTGATGCATGCGAAAAAACTTGAGTCTGTTAAGCCCTCTAGTTTTAATTAAGACCCACCATGTGTATGATCACATCCTTAGTGCCGCTTAAGCACTTTAAGATGTTTTCAGCGACTCATAGTGAACTTCTCCGAATATGGTGATCAACATCGGTCTCGTATATTTCATTGCATACATGATTGTCACTCATGCGACCTCTCTTTTTTCGTGAGTCTGGGGACTATTAAGAGATACACTCCATAGCTCATCGACATGAGACATCTCTTGGAGTTTGCCATGCTAAACGACTTTAGCATCAAATGAATATCGTTCCTTGGGTTAAGTCGAGCATCCTCTTAAATCTATCTTTATAGATTTTATCCCCAATTAAGATACTCTTCTCAAATCATTCATGGAGGAATGTTTAGACAACTTTATCTTTACCGATTGTAGCATTGGTATGTCATTCCTTATCCGTAGTATATCAACATATAATATTAGGAATGTCACGGCGCTCCCACACTATCCCCTTTTGTACACACTAGAACTCTTACCTCATCGTATGTAATCGGATCATCATCTTCTATGATGAGTACCTCATCATCATCATCTATGATGAATCCATACCTCCTAGGTATCTTCGGTACTATTCCTCCTAGGATTCTTGATTCGGTTTGTGGTACAATAGGTCATCTATAGGTTCCTCTTATTTGACTTATAGTGTTTTTTGTGGTTCTTGAACTCTTCAAGATCTATTATCCTCCCACTAGCCCTTTTAATGATAAACACCTTTATCTTAGAAGGAAGCGTGTTTCAGAACAAACACCTTTTGCTAAGTAGGATTATAGAACATTTACCCTAAACTTACTTTAGGATGTCCCACAAATCTATACTTGTCAAATCTTGTCCCAAGCTTATCCTTTGAAACCTTTTCACATAAGTTGGACAACCCTTTATCTTAACATACTTAAGATTAGGAATCCTCCACATCCATAACTTTTATGGAGTCTTGGTAGAATTTTGAGGTTACCATTTTAAATGAGATATCTGACCATTTCTAGGACATGATCCTGAAGGATCTTTGGAATGTCGGTAAAATCATTATGGACCGCACCATGTCCACAACAAGGTATGATTTTCATTCGAGATACATCAATCAATTATTGTGTATCGGGATGTGTCCATTATGAAAAAACCATTTGAGATGATCTAGAAACTTATTGCACAAGTATTTATTCCTTGATCTAATCAAAGAATCTTAATACTTTGCCAATTTGTTTCACTTCTGAATTCTTTGAACCTTTTCAAATAATTCATACTTGTATTTCAACAAATACACACATTCAACTCTTTGAATGATCATCTCCTTTTCTTATACTAGTTTGTTCAATTTGCAAAATAATTTTTACATAAGTCAAGTATACAAAATCCATTAAGTGATATTCCAGTCCTATACAAAACATTATTATTATAAATAGAACAACAATTGTTCTTAATTATAATACCAAAGATTTCATTGTCCAAACAATAAAATGGAAATAATATTTCTAACAAGAACTGGAATACAATAACAACTTATTGACTTAATAGATTTTCCCGTAGGCATTGGTAAACTATAAGTTTCTATGGCTAATATGGCAACCTTTGCTTCATTTCCATATATAGGATTACTTATATTTGTTTAGCTTTCTACTTACTGCTTGGTCCTTCATAAATCTATATTTATGATAACCAAAGTCGGTATCCAATACCCAAGTAGAACCTTGACTTAAAGAAAAATTTATTTTAAATCATGAACAAAAAGCGTATTATGGCAAAACTTCACTAAGCTTCTTTGGTTAGCCTCTGCAAGATGCTTCTTGCGTTTCTTTCCGATGTCGAGGCTTATTGCGGTGGAAGCAAACTCCTTTGCTATATCCGTATCAGTTTTGTTCTTATTATCCTTTGTTTTTGCCTTTTTATATACCTTCTTTGAATCGTTCTTCTTTTCAGAAGATCCTTTGGCCCCTACCAGTAAAACATGGTCTTTCTTGGTTGGAAAGTGACTCTCAATATTTTTCAATATGTTAAGCAAATAAGCGAGGCTGATATCTAGCTTGTTCATATGAAAAATTCACAACAATTGTGAAAGAAGTCCTGGTGAGTGAGTGCAAGATCAAATCTTGGCTCAACTCTCCATCCATGACAAAACCCGATTGTCTTAATTGATCAATCAAATTGATTATGTTAAGAATTTTTTATCTACTATAGTGCTATAGTGCCATTGGCCATTCTAGATCGGAAGAGCTCCTTAGATATCTCGATATCTATCGGTCCTACTTTCTTCACCATCAACTACTTGATGTGCGGGAATATAGTAGAGAGCATCCATAGTTTCATCTTGTGGCTGAAGCTCGTTACTCATGGATGCGAGCATGATGCATTGAGCCAACTGTGCATCATTTTGCCACTTTCTAAAATTAGCAATCTCTTCCTCAGAGGCATTGTCTGCAACCATTGCAGGGATATGAAAGTAGTATGCACACAAGCCAATCATGTTTGATGATAAAGCATATACTTTGTAACAATCTTATTCATTTATTAATAAAAAGTATTAATTTATTAAAGGCTTTTAATTATCTATATGATGCTGTTTTATAATATGTGATAAACCCATAGTTTTAAGCAATGCTTTTAGAATAATGATGATGATCATTCTAATGAGATCTAAATTCTTTGAAATCTTAAAACTAAAATAGTTCCCAATCATTGGATTACTAAATTGGGGATTAGTGAATCCGGATAGATTGGTACATCGTTGCTTGCTCATTGGATGAGGATGATTGATCTCATGATCATTTGTGTGGAACACTAAAAGCAAGTATGTAGGTGCTTATTAGAGAATAAGTTCATTTGAGCGGGCTCGCTAAGGAATACCTAATGGAGTTTTATTTGCTGTCATCGATAGGAATTCTGTAGTGATAGTAGTACTGATGATCCTTGGACTTGAGATCATCATAGTATCTTGTGTATGATGAGTTATACTTTGACTTATTCCTTAAGACCCTTAGGGTATATCAAAGGGTATGCTTGGGTATAATAAGTTATACATGGAGATAATGTATGATCGATAAAGAATCTACCACTTCTAATAAAAGAAGAGAAATGTCCTATGTGATTCGATAAATGACAACCCGTGAGTCCTTGGCGGCGAGAATGAAATTAGAAAGGAGTTTCTAATTTGCATTATTTGGTTGTGCATTTAAGGATCGAAATACATATAATTAAATAAAATAAGACTTGACGGTAATTCCATGTCTTATATTTAATTGGGACATTGTATGGTGGAAGGATTGAATTGTCTGCGGTAACTATTTACTCAAAGGTTCTTTAATGATTAATGTTGAAATCTATATTATCTGGGAAAGTCGTTGATCATTGGGGGAGGCTTATCCTATTGTAGAATAAATATTATTTATTTAAATAAATTAATTGTTTAATTTATTTATTTAAATAAGATTAGAATTGTTCTAATTGATTTATTCACAACCGGTTTAATATGGAGAACCTAAAGGGTCACACCATAAAAGGAAGAATAATTATTTAAGAAGTTAATGGCATAATCGTAATAATATATTATGTATATTTAATTTAATCTATGGTGATAGAATAAATTAAATAGCTTAATATTATTATTTAATATTTTAGAAATATTAAATATAAATTAATAAGAGAGTCTTATTAATATTATTACAATTATTATTATTTTAATTTCTAAAAGAGTTTAGGAATTAATTTAATATAAGTACTCTCATTTATTCCTAATAAGATTAGGAGGTTAAATTAATTAAAGAGTTTAATTAATTATCCCTAATAAGATTAGGGAGCTTAATTAATTAAAAGAATTTAATTAATTAAATAAACCCAATTCCTTAATTGTTAAGGTGGGTTGCCCATCTATAAATAAGAGGAGTCTTATTATGGGTGGGATGGGTTGTTGACTTTAACAAAGTCGTAATAATTCAAGTTGTTGGGAGTATGCCTTTTCTAGAGATAGAAAACTAGGGTTAGCCCAACACCCATCTTCTTGAATTTTTCTTCTTCCTTGGTGGATCACCTCTGAGGCCAAACATTTGGGTGGCTAACGTTGATCGAAGGAAGAACCAAACCAGGTGGATTCAAGTTGAGCGAAAAAAGGATTGGAGGTGAACTTGTACTGAGGAAGCTTCGATCTTCAAGGGTATGATTTTATTCTTTATCTTTTCGTTTAATTAATAATTATGCATAAAGGATGATCCGGGTATATGGTTTGTAAAATTTTTAAACTCGATTTTTTGCGCTTAGCACTTTTTTGCAATTTGATTGCGTTCTTTCGAATATTACAAACCTAACGGTGGCATCGAGCCAAACCTTTATGCAAATTATTAATTGTTTTAATTTGATATGTATATTGATATGTGTTTAGAACAATTTAATTGGGCATAATTTTATTGTATAAAATTTATTATAAAAAAAAAAAAAAAAAAAAATCATTTTTTTTTTTAAAAGGATTTATGGTTTTTTTTTTTTTAATGTTATTATTCTGTTTTAAAAAGACATGCTAGAATAAAAGTCCAATTTTTTTTACAGGATATATATATATATATATATATCCGCATAAATCACTCAAACAAAAAAAAAAGAAGGTTCACATGCACCACGTGAAAACCAAAAGGGCAGGCCACGAAAATTTAAAAAAAAAAAAAACTTTGGATTGCATGAAAAAATCATTAAAAGGAAGGAACGGATAAATATATATATATATATATATATATATATATATATATATATATATATATATATATATATATATATATATATATATATATATATATATATTATATATATATATATAATAAATTTATTTTAATTTTAAATAAAAAGTTTATTTTAATATTAAAATATAAAGTTTTATTTTAATTTTAAATAATTTTATAATTAAAATAAAAGGTTTATTTTAATTTAAAATAAAAGGTTTATTTTAATATTAAAATAAAAGTTTATTTTAATTTTAAAATTAGATTTCATGCTAACTAATTAGAGTTGGAATTTGATTCCATGATAACTAATTGGAGTTGAAATTGGATTAATAATTTCCTTAAATAAAGGAGTTTATTTAGATATGAAATAGGATTTCATATTATTCAAAATAAAAGAGTTTATTTGTGAATAGGAAAGAAATCCTAATTTCCTTAAATAAAGGAGTTTATTTAGATATGAAATAAGATTTCATATTATTCAAAATAAAGGAGTTTATTTATGTGAATAGGAAAGAATATCAGTGTGTTTCCTTTAATATTTTTTTTTTTACATGGAATTGGATTCCATAATTAATTAAAATAAAAGAGTTTATTTTAATTAAAGATTTTTTATATATATATGGAATTGGATTCCATAATTAATTAAAATAAAGGAGTTTATTTTGATTAAAGATTTTGATTAAAATAAAATAGTTTATTTTATTCAAAATTGGATAAATTAAAATAAAATAGTTTTATTTTGATTTAAATTTGGATTAAAATAAAGGAGTTTATTTTGATTCAAAATAGATTTTATACTAACTAAATTTTTCCCATTAAATGATATCAATATATATATTAAATGTTTATTATTCATGAGATGAATGTTATTTATTGATGCGTATGGTGATGTGTATGATAATAAATGGGATTGATTATGGATTATTGACGAATATGATTGGATTTTATTTTAGTTGGATGCATGAATGTATGGGTTTTATTAAATGGGGTTTCACAGTACCTCGTCTTCTCTAATTTTTCTTAATGTAAATTCTATCTCCCTCCTATGTACTTCCCCTTGACTGCTGATCAAGGTTTCTATTTATTTTAAAATAGTTTTGTAATAGGAATAGTTAGAATTAATTTTGAAAAATTGGAGATCAAGGAAGCAAGGGCGCTTGAAGACTCATTTTGTAATGGAGCAGGGTTTAAATGTAATAGTTATATTTAAATATTATTTCTTGCACCCCTAGGGTTTGACCTTTTGGTTCACTTGGTGGCTCTAGTGAACCAAACTAGAATAAAAGTCCATAATCAATCCGGGTAGAATATAGTATTCTATATGTGCATGCTTATATTATATATATTATATATTATGTAAACATGCTTCGCATGTTCATTAATATAATGACGTATTTTATATATATATATATGCATGCATATAAACAAGATGAGACAAATTAATAACAAACCCTCAATTTTTATATTAAGTCCTAAGCGTTCAAAGATATTTGGAATATCGAGCGTCAAGCCTTCTAGCATGATAAAATTAATAGAGTATTAAATATTTAATATGAGTTTGTTGTGTCACCACAAAGCAAGTATTAAGTATTTAAGATGTTAATTTATCACATTTGATGCTTATAAAGAAAATTGAACAATATTGTTTTGTTGTGTCACCACAAGGATGATATTTTCTTTTTTGAATATATGGAGTGCTAGGTCGGACTTAACTTGGATAATTTTGATTCGGATGTGCCACCACTTGATCAAAATAATCTAAGAGGCAAAAAGAAAAGGAGTTGCATAGTTGATGTAATTGACAAAAGTTGTCTACCTATTTATTTATATATAGTTTGTTGTGTCACCACAAGGCTATATACATTTGAAATGGGATCCTTATTCTCACTAGCAAATCTTTAATTAGATTTTGCTTAGAACTATATAAGTGAGGTAATATAGTTTGAAGAAAATAGTGGGAGATACCAATTTAAAACAAGACCTAATTTATTTTGGTAATTAATAAAAGAATGTATGTTAAAATGTTGTTAATTACAAATTCATTTACTGAAATTTTACAATGTCTAAAATTACTATCATTGCGAAAGCATATTAGATGCTAAATTAACGGGAATCAATTAAATGGATTGGTTAAGGAATTTGAGAATAGTTCTCATGGCATTTGAAAAGCTATCTTATGTCATTAATCGCCTATCCCTAAGCAATGGTTGCGAACAATGCCTCTGAGGAAGACATTGCTACTTTTAGAAAGTGGCAAGATGATGCACAGTTGGCTCGATGCATCATGCTCGCATCCATGAGTAACAAGCTTGACGTCGACGTGAAACTATGGATGCTCCTACTATATTCCCGCACATCAAGTAGTTGATGGTGAGGAAAGTAGGGGCCCGATAGATATCGAGATATCTAAGGAGCTCTTCCGATCTAGAATGGCCAATGGCACTATAAATACAGATAAAAAGTTCTTAACATAATCAATTTGATTGATCGATTAGGACAACCGGTTTTTGTCATGGATGGAGAGTTGAGCCAAGATTTGATCTTGCACTCACTCCGGACTCCTTTCATAATTGTTGTGAATTTTTCATATAAACAAGCTAGATATCGACCTCGTTGATTTGCTTAACATGTTGAAAAATGATGAGAGTCACTTTCCAACCAAGAAAGACCATGTCTTCTTGGTAGGGGCCAAAGGATCTTCTCGAAAAGAAGAACGATTCAAAGAAGGTAAATAGAAAGGCGTAAACAAAGGATAATAAGAACAAAAGCGATATGGATAGCAAAGGAGTTTGCTTCCACTACAATAAGCTTTGGACCTTTGGAAAGAAATCTGAGAAGCATCTTGCGAGGCTAACCAAAGAAGCTTAGTGAAGTTTAGGGTTATAATACGATTTTTGTTCATGATTGAAATAAATTTTTCTTTAAGTCAAGGTTCTACTTGGGTATTGGATACCGACTTTGGTTATCATAAATATAGATTTATGAAGGGACCAAGCGAAATAGAAAGTTAAACAAAGATAAGTAATCCTATATGTGGAAAATGAAGCAAAGGTTGCTTTGCATTAGCTATAGAAACTTATAGTTTAGCAATGCCTACGAACAAATCTATTAAGTCGATAAGTTGTTATTGTATTCCAGTTCTTGTTAGAAACATTATTTCCATTTTATTGTTGGACAATGAAATATTTGGTATTATAATTAAGAACAATTGTTGTTCTATTTATAATAATAATGTTTTGTATAGAATGGAATATTACTTAATAAATTTTGTATACTTGACTTACATGAAAATAATTTTGCATATTGAACAAATTAGTATAAGAAAAGGAGATGATCATTCAAAGAGTTGAATGTGTGTATTTGTTGAAATACAAGTGTGAATTATTTGAAAGGTTCAAAGAATTGAAGTGAAAACAAATTGGCAAAGTATTAAGATTCTTTGATTAGATCGAGGAATAAATACTTGTGCAATAAGTTTCTAGATCATCTCAAATGGTTTTCTCATAATGGACACATCTCTGATCTGTGATAATTGATTGATGTATCTGAATGAAAAATCGTACCTTGTTGGACATAGATGCGGTCCATAATGATTTCTGACATTTCGGTATCCTTCTAGGATCATGTCCTAGAAATGGTACGCATATCTCTGAAAATGGTAACCTCAAAATCCATTTGAAGACTCCATAAAAGTTATGGATAGGGAGGATTCCTAATCTTAAGTATGTTAAGATAAGGGGTTGTCCAACTTATGTGAAAAGGTTTCAAAGGATAAGCTTGGGACAAAATTTGACATGTACTGATTTGTGGGACATCCTAAAGTAAGTTTAGGGTATATGTTCTATAATCCTACTTAGCAAAAGGTGTTTGTTGCGAAACACGCTGCCTTCTAAGATAAAAGTGTTTATCATTGAAAGGGCTAGTGGGAGGATAATAGATCTTGAAAAGTTCAAGATCCACAAAACACTATAAGTCAAATAAGAGGAACACAGAGATAGACCTATTGTACCACAAATAGAATCGTAAATGCGGAATAGTACCAAAGATACCTAGGAGGTATGGATTCATCATGGATGATGATGATGAGGTACACATCATAGAAGATGATGATCCGAGTTACATTCGATGAGGTAAGACTTCTAGTGTGTACAAAAGAATCGATGGGGAGCGTCGTGAAATTTCTAGTATTATATGTTGATATACTACGGATGAGGAATTACATACCAATGCTACAATCAGTAAAGATAAAGTTGTCTAAACATTCCTCCATGAATGATTTGGAAGAGTATCTTAATTGGGGATATAAATCTATATAGATAGATTTAAGAGGATGCTCGACTTAACCCAAGGAACGTATATTCATTTGATGCTAAAATCGTTTAGCATGGCAAACTCCAAGAGATGTCTCATGTCGATGAGCTATGGAGTGTATCTCTCTTAATAGTCCCCACAGACTCCTGAAAAGAGAGATCGCATGAGTAACAATCATGTATGCAATGAAATATACGAGACCTGATGTTGATCAGTCATATTATGGAGAAGTTCACTATGAGTCAGTGAAAAATATCTTAAAGTTCTTAACCAAAGCACTAAGGATGTGATCATATTCATGGTGGAGTCTAAATTAAAACTAGAGAGGCTTATGAGACTCAAGTTTTTCAGACGGACCAAGATGACGAAAATCCACTTTAAGGTAAAGTGTTACCTTGAGCGATGAGTGCGATGAATTGGAAAGGTTCCAAACAAAAAAGAGTCTTTGGTTTAGTGATAAAGACAAAGTATATAGCTATAAATGAAGGCTGCAAGTTGATTGTTTGGATTAAAAGTTCATTCTGAAACTAGGAATAGTTCTAAGTCTCATCTTGGATCTAAACATGTGTTGTGGCACTTTCATTTGATTATTAGAATCATTGAAAGATGGGAAATCACTATAGAGATAGTGGACTCTCATGAACAACATTACATATCCATTAACTAAAGCTTATCCAATGATGGGATAATCGTCACTTAGAGAAGAAGAGTATAAGATACCATGACGATTGGCTTTAGTGCAAGTGGGAGATTGAAAGTAGTATGCACACAAGCCAATCATGTTTGATGATAAAGCATATACTTTGTAACAATCTTATTCATTTATTAATAAAAAGTATTAATTTATTAAAGGCTTTTAATTATCTACATGATCTTTGTTTTATAATATGTGATAAACCCGTAGTTTTAAGCAATGCTTTTAGAATAATGATGATGATCATTCTAATGAGATCTAAATTCTTAGAAAGCTTAAAACTAAAATAGTTCCCAATCATTGGATTACTAAATTGGGGATTAGTGAATCCGGATAGATTGGTACATCGTTGCTTGCTCATTGGATGAGGATGATTGATCTCATGATCATTTGTGTGGAACACTAAAAGCAAGTATGTAGGTGCTTATTAGAGAATAAGTTCACTTTGAACGTGGCTCGCTAAGGAATACCTAATGGAGTTTTATTTGCTGTCGATAGGAATTCTGTAGTGATAGTAGTACTAGTGATCCTTGGACTTGAGATCATCATAGTATCTTGTGTATGATGAGTTATACTTTGACTTATTCCTTAAGACCCTTAGGGTATATCAAAGGGTATGCTTGGGTATAATAAGTTGTACATGGAGATAATGTATGATCGATAAAGAATCTACCACTTCTAATAAAGAAGAGAAATGTCTATGTGATTCGATAAATGACAACCCAGTAGTCCTTGGCGGCGAGAATGAAATTAGAAAGGAGTTTCTAATTTGCATTATTTGGAGTTAATGCATTTAAGGATCGAAATACATATAATTAAATAAAATAAGACTTGACGATAATTCCATGTCTTATATTTAATTGGGACATTGTATGGTGGAAGGATTGAATTATCTGGTAACTATTTACTCAAAGGTTCTTTAATGATTAATGTTGAAATCTATATTATCTGGAAAGTCGTTGATCGCTAGGGAGGCTTATCCTATTGTAGAATAAATATTATTTATTTAAATAAATTAATTGTTTAATTTATTTATTTAAATAAGATTAGAATTATTCTAATTGATTTATTCACAACCTAGTTTAATATGGAGAACCTAAAGGGTCACACCATAAAAGGAAGAATAATTATTTAAGAAGTTAATGGCATAATCGTAATAATATGTTATGTATATTTAATTTAATCTATGGTGATAGAATAAATTAAATAGCTTAATATTATTATTTAATATTTTAGAAATATTAAATATAAATTAATAAGAGGAGTCTTATTAATATTATTACAATTATTATTATTTTAATTTCTAAAAGAGTTTAGGAATTAATTTAATATAAGTACTCTCATTTATTCCTAATAAGATTAGGAGGGAAAATTAATTAAAGAGTTTAATTAATTATCCCTAATAAGATTAGGGAGCTTAATTAATTAAAAGAATTTAATTAATTAAATAAACCCAATTCCTTAATTGTTAAGGTGGGTTGCCCACATCTATAAATAAGAGGAGTCTTATTATGGGTGGGATGGGTTGTTGACTTTAACAAAGTGCGTAATAATTCCAAGTTGTTGGGAGTATGCCTTTTTTATATAGAGATAGAAAAACTAGGGTTTAGCCATAACACCCATCTTCTTGAATTTTATTCTTCCTTGGTGGATCACCTCTAGAGGCCAAACATTTGGGTGGCTAACGTTGATCGAAGGAAGAACCAAACCCGGTGGATTCAAGTTGAGCGAAAAAAGATTGGAGGTGAACTTGTACACGAGGAAGCTTCGGATCTTCAAGGGTATGATTGTTCTTTTTCTTATCTTTTCGTTTAATTAATAATTGTGCATAAAGGATGATCCGGGTATATGGTTTGTAAAATTTTTAAACTCGATTTTTACGCTTACTCACACTTTTTGCAATTTGATTGCGTTCTTGAATATTACAAACCTAACGGGATATGGCCATTGTATTAAGGACATAAGATAGCTTTTTCAAATTATGAGAATTATTCTCAAATTACTTAACCAATCTGCTTAATTTGATTACGATTAATTTAGCATCTAATATATTCGCATGATAGTAATTTTAGACATTGTAAAATTACGTAAATGAATTTGTAATTAACAACATTTTAACATACATTCTTTTATTAATTACCAAAATAAATTAGGTCTTGTTTTAAATTGGTATCTCCCACTATTTTCTTCAAACTATATTACCCTCACTTATATAGTTAAGAAAATCTAATTAAAGATTTGCTAGTGAGAATAAGGATCCCATTTCAAATGTATATAGCCTTGTGGTGACACAACAAACTATATATAAATAAATAGGTAGACAACTTTTGTCAATTACATCAACTATGCAACTCCTTTTCTTTTGCCTCTTAGATTATTTTGATCAAGTGGTGGCACATCCGAATCAAAATTATCCAAGTTAAGTCCGACCTAGCACTCCATATATTCAAAAAGAAAAATATCATCCTTGTGGTGACACAACAAAACAATATTGTTCAATTTTCTTTATAAGCATCAAATGTGATAAATTAACATCTTAAATACTTAATACTTGCCTTGTGGTGACACAACAAACTCATATTAAATATTTAATACTCTATTAATTTTATCATGCTTAAAGCGACGTTCGATATTCCAAATATCTTTGAGCGCTTAGGACTTAATATAAAAATTGAGGGGTTAGTTATTAATTTATCTCATCTTGTTTAATGCATGCATATATATATATAAAATACGCGTCATATTAATGAACATCGCGAAGCATGTTTGCATAATATATAATATATATATAGTATAAGCATGCACATATAGAATACTATATTCTACTACGGATTGATTATGGACTTTTATTCTAGTTTGGTTCACTAGAGCCACCAAGTGAACCAAAAGGTCAAACCCTAAAGGTGCAAGAAATAATATTTAAATATAACTATTACATTTAATTACGGGCTCCATTACAAAGCGGGTCTTCAAGCGCTCTCTTGCTCCTTGATCTCCAATTTTCAAAATTAATTCTAAATATTCTATTACAAAACTATTTTAAAATAAATAGAAACCTTGATCGTGATCGAGGGAAGTACATAGGAGGAGATAGAATTTACATTCGAAAAAATTAGAGAAGGCGAGTCACGTGAGACCCCATTTAATAAAACCCATACATTCATGCATCCAACTAAAATAAAATCCAATCACATTGGTCGATAGTCCATAATCAATCCCATTTATTATCATACACATCATCATATATGCATCGATAAATAACATTCATCCTATGAATAATAAACATTTAATATATATATATGATATCATTTAATGGGCAAATTTAGTTAGTATAAAATCTAATTTTGAATTAAAATAAACTCCTTTATTTTAATCCAAATTTAAATCAAAATAAAACTATTTTATTTTAATTTATCTAATTTTGAATAAAATAAACTATTTTATTTTAATCAAAATTTTAATCAAAATAAACTCCTTTATTTTAATTAATTATGGAATCCAATTCCATATATATATAAAAAAAATCTTTAATTAAAATAAACTCTTTATTTTAATTAATTATGGAATCCAATTCCATGTAAAAAAAAAATCTTTTATTAAAGGAAACACGGATATTCTTTTTCCTATTCACAAATAAACTCCTTTATTTTGAATAATATGAAATCTTATTCCATATTTAAATAAACTCTTTTATTTAAGAAAATTAGGATTCTCTTTCCTATTCACAAATAAACTCTTTTATTTTGAATAATATGAAATCTTATTTCATATCTAAATAAACTCCTTTATTTAAGGAAAGATGGATTTACTTCCTATTGACAAATAAACTCCTTTATTTTAGAAAATAAAATCCAATTTCAACTCCAATTAGTTATCATGGAATCCAATTCCAACTCTAATTAGTTAGCATGAAATTTAATTTTAAAATTAAAATAACATCTTTATTTTAAAATTAAAATAAACTTTTTATTTAAAATTAAAATAAACTTTTATTTTAATTATAAAATAATTAAGAATATATATATATATATATATATATAACTATTATATATATATATATATAATATATAATATATATATATATATATATATATATATATATATATAAAAACGTGTCCAAAAAAAAATAATAAATTGATTTCTCGATTTCCAATGCATATTAGATTTCATAATATCAATTTCCTTTAATTCCTTTAATTGCTTGAATAGGAAGTTCCTTAAAAAAATTGTTTGTTTTTAATGAGGTTTTGATATCCTCGTTAACATGCATGCACCGAATTTTATTTTATTTTTTTTATTTTCGTTTTTATTCATATTTGCTACCTTTTTAAAAAATGACCATGTATCCATCCTTAAAAAAAAAAAAATGACAATAATTGATTTGACGCCTTTTTTTTTTTATTTTAATAAATTTTATACAATAAAATTATGCCCAATTAAATTATTCTAAACACATATCAATATAATATCAAATTAAAACAATTAATAATTCGCATAAAGGTCTGGCTCTGATGCCACTGTTAAGTTTGAAATATTCTTGAATGCAATCAAATTGCAAAAATTAAGCGGAAGCGTGTAAAATCAGAGTTTAAAAATTATTTACAAACCATAAACCCGGATCACCCTTTTTGCATAATTATTAATTAAACGAAAAGATAAAGAATAAAATCATACCCTTGAAGATCGAGCTTCCTCAGGTACAAGTTCACCTCCAAATCCTTTTCGCGTTCAACTTGAATCCACCGGTTTGGTTCCTTCCTTTGATCAACGTTAGCCACCCATTTGTTTGGCCTCTGAGGGTGATCCACCAGAAATAATAAGAATTCAAGAAAAGGGTATTTGCTCAAACCCTAGTTTTTCTATCTCTATAGAAAAGTGTACTCTCCAACAATTGGAATTATATGTCATTATGTTGAAAAAAAATCAACAACAACCTCACCCATAATAAGACTCCTCTTATTTATAGATGTGGGCAACCCACCTTAACAATTAAGGAATTGGGATTTATTTAATTAATTAAATTCTTTTAATTAATTAAGCTCCCTAATCTTATTAGGGATAATTAATTAAACTCCTTTAACTAATTTTCCTTCCTAATCCAATTAGGAATAAATGAGAAGTACTTATATTAAATTAATTCCTAAACTCTTTTAGAAATTAAAATAATAATAATTGTAATAATATTAATAAGACTCCTCTTATTAATTTATATTTAATATTTCTAAAATATTAAATAATAAATATTAAGCTATTTAATTTATTCTATCACCATAGATTAAATTAAATATACTTAACATATTATTACGATTATGCCATTAACTTCTTAAATAATTATTCTTCCTTTTATGGTGTGACCCTTTAGGTTCTCCATATTAAACCGGTTGTGAATAAATCAATTAGAACAATTCTAATCTTATTTAAATAAATAAATTAAATAATTAATTTATTTAAATAAATAATATTTATTCTACAATAGGGATAAGCCTCCTAGCGATCAACGACTTTCCGGATAATATAGATTTCAACATTAATCATTAAAGAACCTTTGAGTAAATAGTTCTGCGTCTGATTTCAATCCTTCCACCAAACAATGTCCCAATTAAATATAAGACATGGAATTCTTTGTCAAGTCTTATTTTATTTAATTATATGTATTTTGACTCTTAAATGCACAACTCAAATAATGCAAATTAGAAACTCCTTTCTAATTTCATTACGCTTAACCAAGGACTACTGGGTTGTCATTTATCGAATCACATAGGACATTTCTCTTCTTTTATTAGAAGTGGTAGATTCTTTATTGATCATACATTATCTCCATGTACAACTTATTATACCCAAGCATACCCTTTGATATACCCTAAGGGTCTTAAGGAATAAGTCAAAGTATAACTCATCATACACAAGATACTATGATGATCTCAAGTCCAAGGATTACTTGTACTACTATCACTACAGGAATTCCTATTGACGGGCAAATAAAACTCCATTAGGTATTCCTTAGCGAGCCACGTTCAGTGAACTTATTCTCTAATAAGCACCTACATACTTGCTTTAGTGTCTCCACACAAATGATCATGAGATCAATCATCCTCATCCAATGAGCAAGCAACGTATGTACCAATCTATCCGGATTCACTAATCCCCAATTTAGTAATCCAATGATTGGGAACTATTTTAGTTTTAAGCTTTCTAAGAATTTAGATCTCATTAGAATGATCATCATCATTATTCTAAAAGCATTGCTTAAAACTATGGGTTTATCACATATTATAAAACAGCATCATGTAGATAATTAAAAGCCTTTAATAAATTAATACTTTTTATTAATAAATGAATAAGATTGTTACAAAGTATATGCTTTATCATCAAACATGATTGGCTTGTGTGCATACTACTTTCAAATGCTCCATTGATCTACACGACAACGGAGGTCAAGCAACCTTGACAATCTACCCATAGAATTCAGTCTTTGATCTACACATCAGTGAAGGTCAAGCAGCTTTGACAGTATATCCCACAGGATTTTTCAACCGTTGATTCAATGTCGGTGAAGTACACGTCAACGAAGGTCAGGCACCCCTGACAACATTTGTTGTTGGCAGTAAATCCAACAGGTTCTTGACATATTCTGGCGATACCAGCCAGGAAAGGTCAATGTTATCGAAGAGGATAGATGATGGAATATGTTATACACATCCTCAAACAGATCAAGCTTTATCCCCGCAAATCTCTTACACATAAGAGGTACATCTTCAGGATCAAATCGTTATCAAAGACGCAGGAATTTGGTGATAACTCCAACATCAACATCCTAACAGATTCAGATTACACATCAAATCTGATCATCATTGCCAATCCCCAGTTGAAGCAACAGGGAGCCAGCAATCATCCCCAACGTGTTGGGCTACAACCCCGTACACACGCATCATACATTTGCATCATGTTGCTATCCATAGTACCATGTTTGTCTTGTTGCATTTCAAGTGTCTAGGATTCTTTATCCTACCCATGCATCGCCATGCATAAGTATGATAAAGAGGGGCATCTGTAGACACTCGAAATTTTTTATACTACTGTCACTAACATTGCAGGAGGACAGATTCGTCTTTTAAGAGAGAACCCTGAAAGACAATCCAAATCCATACCGGATACTACCGGAAGTTCAGCATCAACCCCAGATCGCAATCTGGGAGTAGCAATTCCAACCTCGGAGATAACCCCGAGGTATGCAGATCCAATACCGGAACACACATCGGAGAAGAACGATTAATCTCGGAGATAACCCTAAGATATCCAGTCTCAGTCCCAACCATGGGAATAGCCATCAACCTTGGTGATAACCCCAAGGAATGCAATTTCGGCGATAACCCCATAAATGCTTGTTTCAAATACGACCAGCTTCAATCTCGGCGCTCACAACGAGATACACTGCACTAACCCGGTAATAACATCGGGAAGACACACACACCTCAAAGATGACAATGAGGACCTTCAACAATTGTAGTAGTCCAATCTCGTGAAGCTGAGCAACAGCGTCACGCTTTATCATTGATCCGTGATAACACCAGTTAGGGGAAACATCGTCATCTCGTCAACATGATGCCACGTCACGTCTCTATGCAACGATGTCCCACAAGACTAACCAATCCCGAGTGACTATTGTGCGGGGTAACGGATGAAAGTTGAAGCTTGAAGACTGGAGGGCATCGTCCCCATCTTCAATGACTTCGCACAAACTCAAATCCCATGTCATCGTACAACTCTCGACAACGGCGGTCCGAAATAGGACCTGTATACCTCAAATGAATGCCCAGATTGCACTTCTAAAAGTTTGAGTGGACATTATAATGTCTGAGTGCACGTACTTCGAGACGACCCGATTCGAAAAACTCGGGCCCACCCGGGTTGCCTCTGGTACACCTGCGGCTCACCAGCGGTACACCTTTGCCTATAAATAGAGGGCTTGGGGTGTTAATTTTCTAAGAGAAAAGGCGAGGAAGCCACGCCTAATTTACTCAAGACTCACCCCACGCAGTGTACTTTCCCTTTTAAACACACTGTGAGCTCATATATAGCCCTTTTGTACCTACAAAAGTCAAGTGTTTACCCACTTTCTAAAGATATAGAAGTCTTCTTTAGCAATCACCGTTGTAAGCCTTCTCACACACTTTAGAGTCTTGCTTCTTCATCTTTGCACACACCCCTTCTACACGCTGAGAGTCGTGTTGCTTGCTTTTGCTAGGACTTCTATCCTGGGTTTCATATATATATATATATATATATATATATATATATATTATATTTATATATTTGACTAACATTATCTAGTTATGCCTCGATTGAGCCTAGACTTGATGCGAGCGTTTATTTGCTTTAATATATATATATATATATATATATATATATATATATATATTTTTACATTTATATATATTAATCGTATATCGAACTTTGTTCGATGAGCCTGAACTTGATGCAGTGCGTTTCTTCGCTTTAATATATATATATATATATATATATATATATATATATATATATATATATATATTAACTTGTGTCATGACTGCATTCGATGAGCACAGATTTTATATCCAAGTTTACTAAACTTTATATATATATATATATATATATATATATATATATATATATATATATATATATATATATATATATATATATATATAAGCGTGGTTAGAACTCTCGCTCGATGAGCCCGATTTTACATACCGTTTATTGCTTTTATATATATATATATATATATATATATATATATATATATATATATTAAATCTGGCCGAGTTTTCTTAAGTGGCGATTGATCGCTTTACAACTTTATTTATTTATATATATATATATATATACAAATTACTAGATTCTACATGCTTTAGAATCATGTGAGCACTCGATTTTACATCCATTGCATTTATTGCTTTTATATATATATATATATATATATATATATATTCGCCCTGCTGAGGTTTCTTCGTGGCGATTGATCGCTTACGACTTTATTTACATTATGTCCCTTTGGAGTTTCCTTCGTGGCGGTTGACCGTATTTACAGCTTTATTTACGTTTTGTCCTACCTAGAGTTTCCTCCGTGGCGGTTGATAGCTTTTAACAGCTTTATTTATATTTCTGATCCCCCATGGAGGTGCTTCGTGGTTGGTGATCATGTCTGTATATATATATTTACAACTTTTATATATATATATATATATGCTTACTACTTTCATACAAATTGCGGTATTCTGTGCGCCTAGGAATCATGTGATCACAGATTCATCCCATCGAATCAAGATTCGGTTCCCGTGATGGACATTTTCACCTGTAAGCAGTTTGTAAATTATTCTGTGTTGTCTGAATTTCCTCAGATGGTTTTCATACCCACGGGGAAATCGACATTATTATGTACACTATTTTCATACGGATGTCTCGCATTCGTCAAATAAAAATCAATCAAGCCGATCGCTTAATAAAATGGGAGTGTAAAAGGTCTCAATTACTATTGAGCATCAGGGTTTGAAAAATCTTTTTATAAAACATCATTGCTATATCTTGCTAAAAAACTGAATTTTACATAAATTCAAACCCGGTGTATATAGGTTCGAACGAGGCCTCGCACTGCTTCCAAATAAATAACACATTGACCCACACACACACATACATTTAGATAACAGATTCTTGAGAAGAGGCGGTCACCATGGTAACACGGATGTCTGGGGGTGCCTAACACCTTCCCCCCGCATAACCAAGTCCCCGGACCCTAAACGAATCTCAGTTTCATCGACCCGTATAGCAGTGTCACATCACTGGGTCAATGTGCAAACCTTTTCTCGGTTGTGTTGGTACAACCATTTAAAAAACCAACTGGCGACTCTTAACAGTCCATCGTCGACATTATACATGTCGGACCTTTTTCACTTGTTTTTTCAAACAAATCTCACCTAAAATGAGAACACCAAAGAACAAGTAAAAGAAAGGGACATCCAAAAATCCCGACGTCGACAGTGCATATTGCATATGTTCATCAGGTATGAAAGGTTGATCACCTTCATTACCATTTGGTCTACATATACTTGTTCATGTTTAATGTTCGTTCAGCTATGAAAATTTGTTCATGCTAGTTCACAATTATATTATAGAAATATAGCCAGCTTATTGTTCAATTCTTTCTATCATGATATATCATTAATTTATTAAACTTTTACTTGTTGGGAAAACTTTTTGCTCACCCTTGCTATATCATGATAAACATTGCAGATTAGAACGAATACGTCGGATACAAGAAAAGACAAAGACAAGTCCATCTTTGGATTATAGGTGCAGCTAAATTTGTAACAGTAATGTATGTTAATGACATTGTATGTTAGATAGGTTATGAATTATGTATAAGTTAAGGTTACTCGACCTTGGGGATAATGTGTAAAGTATAATGTATAAACAATTTATGTTTATATCTTCTGCAATAGTAACAGTGATAGAATGATTGTACCAGATCCGCGATGATTTGGGACCCGGATCTGGGGCCCTCACAGTTGGTATCAGAGCTGTAGGTTATAAACCTTAGGTAGGGTTACCTGAGACTAATAACTGTAGTGATAAGGATAAGCACTAACTCAAATAGAGTTAGTGAGTCGGTAAGATTCAAAGACGAATCTCGGCGAGTTATAAAGATGCGGAGTTACCTAACTCTGATAATAAACTTGAACAGTAGTGATGAATAGATAGAGTCTAAAAGACTAAAAGAATATGGAGACATGAGATCGTAAAACATAACGATCATAGTATAGAAATGAATCGTAATATATACGATGAGATCACCACGTGATCTAATAAAGGTGATAGCAGGGAGAAGAATCAATCAAATGATTAAAACGTTTACAGCAAGATTGATGTGTATCAGTTGTACTATAAATTAGTACGAGACAAATTTAGGAATGGACTGTGAATACGGATTAAACAAAATTCGTATTGAGAATGGAGTTAAGATTAGGTGGGGATTTCAATTGAGGACTCATGTCAGCAGCTGAGTTGTATGATTCCTTGTTATGGGCAGAGAATTGTACTTGGTGTAAAAACCACTTAGTTTTTTATACTAATAATCATTGAAATGTCCATGTCGCGCTATTTGCTATATGCCTATTGAGAAGGTGATTCTTTTCTCATGTGTATAACAGATAGGTAGGGTATAATTAGAGAATATAAGGTTAAGTACGAGTTCTTAAAACTTATACTTATGGTACGTTCGTGACTCATAATTATAGAAATGTTTATGAACCCCTCAGCGATTGGACGCCAAAGGTCTGACTAGGACAAGTTCTTAAACTCATATGATTGTGGAAAGTTCCTGAACTCATAAATGTGGTAAGTTTAATGAACTGGGTAGAACTATTTGTGAATGAAATATTGAGGATAATAGGAATAGATAGCAATATTAGGCAATGGATTATTAGTGGAGACATAGATTTTCCAAATCCTCTAGCTATGCTAGACTTCGAAATTTTTGACGTCAAGCTAAATTCGCACTTTGTGCTTTTGAAAATAAATTTTTATTCTCAAATTCTGGTGACCATTGTGTATGTGTGGACTTCGGGCCACCGACACATCGTTACTTCTTGAGATGATAAAAACTGAATTATAATGGTTTTTGAATGGTTTAACGTATAGTCTGTGCTACTTGTTTCATCTAGAAGATAATGATTTGAAATATCAAAATATATTTTTATTTATCACTTATGTACCATGTAACTTGGTGCAGAGATGATAAAAAGTTGGAGTTGTAAATACAGGAATACTTAGTGTTGAATTTGTTCTAAAATCGTTGTTCCGCTGTTGTATGATGTGTTATGACAAAGTCACTCGATGACAACTATGACGCCCCCAAAATAGGTATACATCACCCATTCTGAGTCGCCAAATACATAGTACATAAACAAATACAACCTCAGTAATACAATTATCGTGTTTCAAATAAATATTGTCTAATAGATAGTAAACAAACTCAAAAGGAGTCCTCATTACAATAATTGATACACTATTTTACAAAATAGTGAGGACTAATAAAACAACTATCTTGAATCATCACTCCATACCCCAGCTAGTTCCTGCTAAATTCTCACCTCCTAAGAAGAACAATGGAACAAAAAAGAAAAAGGGTGAGCTCAACTAGCCCAGTAAAGAATATTATGACTAAGATAATATACAACAAATTATCATTAGTCTTCAACAGAGAAAAATGTGATAAAATATAATAGACAACAAGTTTTAGATCAACAACTGCAGCAGAAACAGCAATCCATTAGAAGAGTCAAGTAGAGAAAGAATTCTACTATCTTCTAAGATTTAAAAGTCCATCATCAATATTTTATCCTTGTAACATCAATCAATATACATCTTGAATCACATATTCATCTTTGCACTACGGGCCAAAGATATTCATTTATATCACCAGTTGGTCATGTTCATTTTAACACCTGTTCATCTTTGCACTACGGGACAAAGATATTCATCAAGTATCACCATTAAGGACTGGGGATGATGAAAAACATTTTAAAGAACAAATCCAGTAAGATAAAAGGACAAATATTAGGGATTCGTACTACAGTTTATTCAAGTTCAATAATACTCCATAATAACCAATTGTGAAGCAGAATTCAAAAATAAAGATCAAAACATGGACACAATCAAAGATAGTAACCATAATAGATATCTTGGACAAAAAGGAGAAAATTTCATTTTTTGGTGAATAGTGCCGTATTCGTGAATAGTTCCGTATACATGAATAGTGTCGTATACGTGAATAGTAACCCCAACACAAAAAGGTAGAAATTCCACAATAAAATTCATACCATTATTTTGGTATAATAATATTGAAATAATAACATCATTAGGAAGAAAATAACATCCCTTACCTCAAAATATCAGTACTTCTGATCGAAATATTGGTATAAGGTTGAAGGAAACTTGCACTGATGAATAGCAACTCACAAAGTATCTAAATACTCACAAAATACACTCGATAATATAGAGAGAGAAAACTTATTTCTGGTGTGATTTTCAATTTTAACTAAGCACCCTATTTATAGGAAAATGCTTAGAACGCCATAGCAGACTAACCTGCTACCTGATGGCTTTACCTGCTACTATTCAAGCCCACCACTTTTGAAAATAAATTCTAGCACATTTTATTTCTCACCAACCAAAAGTGGGGCCCACCCATATTTTAAATAAAAACATTTATTTCTGAAACTTCAATAATTTATAATAAATAGCCCTTTTATCAGAAAAATTCGAATCTCATTTGTATTCCATATGAAAGTAAATCCTCTATAACTTTGTAAGTTTAAGTTTTTCCAAATTCCAAACGAAACAATGACCGAAGTCAATATACGGACGATTTTCAACACCTCTATTCCGACAAATACTGATAACACACCTCAGCATTTATTCCTTCATTTATAACCACAATAAATATATCTATCATTTATATCCACATAAAATAAATATTTCTTTATCATATAAATCAATAATTAATTATTCACAAATAATATTACAGAATCACAATTATGACAACCAGGTCGTTCCCAGGAAAGAGGGGGCTTTCCGATAAGGATTTCTCCTTATTGGCGCGCAATTAGGTGACCAAACCCCTTTCCTACAAAGAACTTCCTTAGAAATTACCAATAATGCTATCTAATAATATTATTCAAATAATATGAATTATTGATCTGATAATGGAGATACTGTGCAGTGACAATTATTGAAACAACAATAATATAAAATATCAACGCAGCAATTATTGAATCAATAAAATAAAATATTGAGCGCAAAGAATTATTATAACAATTATTGAGTAGTGCATTCTTACGTAAGAATCAATAATTCAACAATCTTGTGTGCAATCCGCAAAGCTTCTGTGCATCCACGCCATTCATCGTATTTTAACCACCGGGTATTCCAACAGTGTTAATGGTAACCATTACGCTGTTATTTATAAAAACTCAAACTTATCGTTTTCTTCATCCGACAGTTATCCGTTATGGGATCCATAAATGGTCGCGCGAATGAATATTCCCCGACAGCAAGAATATTCCACTACTAAACGAATATTTCCCGACAAAATGAATATTTTATAACCACTTGCTTATTTTACAAAATTTTCACATTTCACCCATAACCAAAGTATTATATCAAATTAATACCTTATTATTCACAATAATAAATAGAGGAAATTTGATTTTATTTATAAAAAGTTGGGGTCTTACAACGACATCCTCAAACGAAATATTGTCTGATGCAAAGACATCATATATCGTCATTTTAAACTAATTTTAAAATTTTAATTTGCCAACGGGGTTTGGCTATACCTAAATATTTTGATTGAATTGAATTATTGATATGAGTCTATGCTATTTGATTTGGCTAGACCAATGTTTATAAAATTCTAAGCGTTCTTTGAAAATTTTTCCGAACCAAATTATTTTGGTACGGAATCCGATAAGACTGACGTACAATTTTTGTGCCTATAGCAGTGACGAGAAACAGATCTAACCAGCAGTACTTAATAAGTACAGGGCATAACGGCCTAATTACCTTATATGTCTTAAGTTATGACGGTTTACGGATGAATTTTCATATAACATTTTTGAAAATGAAAGTTCATAGTCTATATGACTCAGCATGATTTGAATAATTTAACTCTTGTGAGTGATGTTTTGGGTAGCATGTGGTGATGAGTATGAAACGTGTAAGGTGTAAGGTAAATTTAAGAAGGGGTGAATGTGACAACCCGAGAATTTAGATATTTATTAAAATCTTAAAAGATTGAATTAAGGTTAAATATTAAACCTATAGAGAAAATAAGTGTATGGATTCGATATTTTTGGGAAGGAATTTTGAGAATTTAAATTTTTTTTGTGGAGAATTATTCAGGATTAAGTTTATATGTTCTGTGTATATGATCATATATGTGTACAGTATGTGGTTTAAGGGTCAAGGGTTGACCAGATAACCTATATAAGTGGCAAACCCTAATATTATATTAAGAACATTGATGTTCGGTTAGAAAACCCTAGCGATGGATAAGAAACCTTAAAACCGGCTCTGGAAACCGTAATTTCAGTTCTGAGAATCTGAAACCCTAATTTGAAACTCAGATACAAGTTCAAGACTGTGTAGTGATTATGTTATATGAGTAATGACACGTATTATAGAATATAATCTTAATTAGGGAAACCCCTAATTACTAAAAACCCTAATTGTCAAATTAGGAACCCTAACTGCTAAGTTATTAACCCTAATTGTTAATTTAGCGAGCTTAATGATAATTAGTAAATTATAAAACCTAATTTGTAAGTCTATGTAATTAGAAAACTAAATGTAATTAGGAAACCTTAATTTACATTTTTTTGAAACAAAAATTTTCATTTTTAGCCCTAATTAAGAACCCTAGAAAATTAATGTACAAAACCTTAGGGTTAAACCATAAGGGTTAGCCAAGATTACATTTTAGCCATTAAAATTACAAGGCTATTAACCAAAATGCCCTTTCTCATTTCTTTATTAGGTTACTTGGAAATCTTGCTAAAATATGGAGTTGTTGACCTATTAGATATCATCACATGCTCAAAAAACTCCAGCAATTAGCCTTATATCTCAGCTACATACATTGCATTCTACTAATATATAGATTAAGAGAGAGAAAAGTCAACAAATTGGCCTCATTTGTTCACAAGCTCTCAACCAACTCTCTCTCTCTCTCTCTCTCTCTAGACCCACGAAATTTATAAGTGGATCAGTCCTTAGTATGATCCATAGCATTCCAAGATCAGATCATGATGATAAGATTCAAGATCAAGGCTTAAAATGGTATAAACCCTAACTTTTGTAAAACCTTGTGATTTGTGTTAGATGTTGTAATTTGTTGTTTTAAGTTGTGTATTGGGATGTTATGTAGTGATCAAAGATGTTACATCAAGGATCCATAACATCTAGATGCACAAAAATCAAGTTTTCAAAAATCTGGAAAAGTTAGAAAATATGGTCTGACAGTCAAATGTCAGACCCCATAGATCTGTTCTTGTTATGTGTTTTTGTGTTTTAAAATCTTGTACGTGTAGTATATAGTAAGGTCTTTGATCTGGAACTTGAATCAAGCCTAGATCATGTATATATTGCAAGTTATTAAGGGTCAAAGTGCGTTAACCGATCATGGGAAACTATTTCTGGGCAACCCAGATTTCCCAAGAAGCCTCTGAAAAGACTTTTAAGGCCTCTGATCCTACTGATCTTTGATTATTAGGCCATGTTATTGTAATAGACTTGTAGACTGATATATGGACTATCGATTCATGCCTTTATAACAGTTAGATGCTAAACAGAAGAAAAATTGTGGCTGGTCAAACAAGCCTTGACCATCAACCGAATGAGTTTTTTGGAAAACCCAGAAAACTCAAGAACAGTTGCTCTGACAGGGTTTGACCCGATTAGTGTTAAGTGGGTTTTACACCTACTTATTGGATATTAATTCACGCGAACTATGCCCATCTCAAGTATATTTTAGTGTGTTTTTAGTTGCATTTCATGATATTTTGCATTGCACTTACTTAAAACTTCTTTGGTGTAAAAGTGCAGGATATGGCATAATTTGGTGATGTAAATGGCATGAGGCTGTTGGAAGCATGGCATAAGGATTAAGTGGAGCAGGAGACTAAGCATGGATGGACAAAGGAATGAGCACGGAATGCATCGATTCTTGAAGCGTAACCGAAACTCAAAGTTGCGAGAAGCCGTATGCGGCCAAGTGACTATCTGAGCCAGCCTGACACGCTACCACAAGAACCACCCCTACCGGACCAGACATGGCACACTTCAAGTCGTCTACGCCATGCGAGAATTACTAAAGGCGCAAGCATACCACTAGCACGATATTCTTCAACAAAATTTTTTATTTTAATTTCTAATTTTAAGGGTTGTAATTAATTAAAAATGATTTCTGACTGGTGTCAGACGTATCATTCATTAGTTTTTACGTATTTTCATATTGGTAACTAGGGTTTACACTCTGAGGGAGATTCCAACGTAGAACAAAGCATAAACTCTAACTTTTCTAATTCTTCTTGGAATTTTCTATCATTGTGGATAATTATTAGTATATTGTTGGATTTATATGAGGATTTGAACGTTACTAGTGGATTATAATCAGCAATTGGGTTTGATCATTTCTATCCTTCATCTTTCAATTGTTCACTTATTAGCCATGTTTAGCTTTGATCCCATAATGGCTTTTGGTTCAGTCATGAACTAAACTCCATTATGGGATTTTAACGGACTTTAATATGTAGTTTAGTTGCATGCTTGAATGCTGGACTGTTTTACATATCATATGGGATTTCTATCATGGTTATTTTGCATGTATGAATGCTTGATCACCATTCGTTTTCAGTACTTGTATGGAATTGACAATGAACATGCAAGTGTGGATTGTAATCATGATAGCATACGTATATGGGGCTGTTTTGTATGGCTTGTGTATTTCGTGAACCAGATAGACATATAATGTTTCACCGTATGAGTTAGAATAAGGGCTTGTGCTTAAATTCAATATGGTTGCAATTTCACATAGACATATAGTGATTTTGGTTATATTGATGATTACATGGAGTCTATCGCTGGTGGATGTTGTGTAAGTAGGTCATAGTACATTGAAAAATGGCTATGACTCTATTAGTGCTCTTGGCTACTTTCCTGTGATATGTGAACAATTCTTGCATGATAGTGGTGATTAGATGAAGTATTAAATGAAGTTAGGATTCCATTACTTTCAGATTTGATTTATTACATTTTTATTCTTGTTTTAGTCGTTATTTACAATTAGAGTAATTCACCAATTATATTCATTAGTTTGAGAATATAAATATAGTGATTTAATTGATGCATAGTGATTTGAATTAGACAACTTTCTCTGTGGGATCAATACTTTACTTACTCTGTATTACTTGTTGACACATGTATGCTTGCATGAGTTAGAGCTCTTTTGTTTGAACTGAAAAAGAGGCAACATGTTTTTTGGCGCCGTTGCCGGGGAATTAATTTAATAATTATTTACCAATATTAATTTCAATCAAATTAGTCTTAATTTAAACTTTTTTTTTTAATTACCTTCCTATATTTCTCTCTTTTCAGGTACCATGGATGACTTTGCATATCAATGGCCATATTCAAATATGACTCCACCAAGGGACATAGGAATTGATGGACTCAATGTATTTTCTGCATTATCAGCGCAGCTTGAGACATTTTCGAGGAGGTTGGATGTAGTTGCAGCACAACATAATCGAAGGATAGCAGTTACTGGCAATTATTGTGTTGGCAATCACCCGAGTAATCAATGCACCATCAATCTTGGGCCGGTACAATATGATGGTAACTACCTCAATCAGTATGCATATGATAATTATCATCAAGTTTGGGGGTATCACCCGGATTCTTCATGGAGCTATAATTATCAAGATCAATAATCTACTCCAAATCCAACATACACGCTAGAATTCTCATATCAACCTTCATTAAAAGAAGAAAAGTCAAAGTTGGAGATATTACTGTCAAAGGTCATAGCAAACCAAGAGGAGAGAATGATGAGTCAAGAATTATCAAGCCACAATTTTCAGCACCAGATGGAACAACTCATCACCACTTCAACTCATGGTCCTCAATATATGGATTCTAAAACTGAGACAGATAATTTGAGATTGGAGGAATTGTTGTCCAAGTTCATAGCATCAAATGAGGAGAGAAGGATTAATCAAGATAAGTCAATTCAGAATCAAGAGATAGCAATTCAAAATCTACAGAACTAGATGGATCAAATGCTCAAAGCCTTGAACAACTATCCTCAAAACAATTGGTGTTACGAAGAGGCTTTCGAGATTGATGAAGTGCCCGAGCCAAATCTAAAACTGGATGGGCCACGAGATGTTGAAAAAGAGGAGACAAGTGGGGATAATGAAAACAAGGTCGGTGAAGAACTAATTGTGAGTACCAACGAGGATGAGCCGATGTTATTAGTGTCCCAAGTTTCTTCTCCGTCAAAGATCAATGGTCCAGTTAGATTTGCAAAATTGTGCCCACTTGGTAGTCATGTCGTCGGTGAAGCTCTTTATGACATAAGAGCGAGTGCAACAATGAAGCCGTGGTGGGACGAGAAAGAGACGATAGATGAAGAGTCCATTGTGTTTAACACACTTCCATGCCCAAATATGATCACAAACATAATGGAGATAGCACCTAGTCAGTTGCCCTTCTTCATGGAGATTATTATACCGAGTCAGAGCATGCTAGGTGACTTTGATGCTATGGCCATCGCTTGTGGGAACCTCCCAAAGGATTATTTGCTACTAATGGATGGAGGATTCCTCAACTTTCGAACAGAAATTGGATAGCGTTGACTGGATAAAGTCAATGAAGGACTATAAATCAAGCGCTTATTGGGAGGCAACCCAAGTTTAATTTTTATTTATAGTTTTTATTAGGTTTTATAATATTAGTTAATAATTTTGCATTTATTATGATTTAATAAACTTGCTTCTATTGTGTTTACAAGTTATTCAAGTCCAACTCAAGTGTGGTGCCCGATTTATTCCAATGTGTCTGGCCTATTCTTCAAACTTAGCAGACAAGGAAAAACATGTTGTATTTTTAGGGAAGTCCTCTATTTAAATTTTTCTTATTTCAGTCATTGAGGACAATGTCTAGTTTAAGTTTGGGGGGCATTTTAGTGTCGTATTACATATAGTTAGTTATTTACATTGGTTATTTGTATTGTAGTTCATATAGTTACATTTAGTTTTTGCATTCAGTTTCTTGGAAAAAAAATTAAAAAATTAAAAAAATATTAGTTAGTTTACTATGTTTATATATCATTTAGTACATTTTGCATGAGTCCAGCTGTTTGATATTTGCAGTTTGTTTTGGCCAATGATGAGATTGGAATTGGGTAGACAAGTATAGTACTGACTATTAGAGTTTTGATGTGATTTCTTGTTATGAATTGAGTTTTTTTTTCTGTTTGAAACTGGTATAATAATGATAGCACAGTAAAAACAACTTGTTGAATGATTGAGTTTAAAATGATACATAAAGGATCTCTAAAGGATAATGCTAGTTTAAATAAGAGAATGACAAGGATAGGCAGTAAAGGCGAAGAATTAGGCAAGAACTTAAGTTTGGGGGGGAAAGTGAGGTATATAAGCTTCTAAAAAAAAGAAAAAAAAAGAGATATTGAGTTGAATAAATTGAGACATGTGGTGGGTCGAGAAGAAGCGTGAAATGCACTCCGCATAAACACAGGCTTGATATGGAGCGTTGTTGATCGATTTCGCAATCAATGAATACGTGCAAGTATACACGGTCAACAAGTAATAAAGTGAAAGTAGAGTATCGTTCCCACGAGGAATTATTTGAGAAAAATCACCAAGTACTAATTCTTAACCAAACTAATTTTATATAAACAATCTCAAATCGTGATTTTTCTAATTAATAAAACTAAATTAATCAATTAAAACTAGGTTACTTTATAAATGAATTCAAATAAATAAAGGCTAAGACTCCAATATCCCCAATTATGAACTATAAACCAATTATTCAATTATCCCAATTATTATGTCTACTGAATTGTTAACAGGAATTCTCAAATGCCAAAAGCCCTCTCTCAAGTGATCAATTGCCTTCTATTTAACCCAGATTAATTTTACTATATCTCTATGCAAAACAATTGAATTAAACTCGTTAAAATCCCAATTCCTTATGTGTTACATGCGGCAAATAGATATTCTCATTCTATTCACAAACCTATTTATTCACTATGCAAATAACTAAGTCACATGTCACCATGCCCAGTTCTAACCCTAGAATTCATTTCTCAATTCCTTCTAGAGTAACACAGTAATTTTTGATCAGATAATTAATCAATAAGCTCAAAGCAAGATGAACAATTCACTTCAACATAAATAATTGGAATAAATCAAATAATCAATTTATAATCATAAAAGGTTCCATTGGAATCTTAATAAAAAGAACTAGTTCATAATTAATGAATTAAAACCAAGAATCCACAATTGAATAGACATTAAAAGATAAAAGTAAGATGAGAGAAGAGAATAGAATCATTGTCGCCGTCGATGCTCCCTCTCTTCTTTCTCTTGATCTTCAATGGTCTCCAAGTTGCTTCAATCTCCAAAACTAATAAGAACTAGGGTTATGTTCTAATCTAAAGGAGTGTTTAATCTAGTCTAATCTATGTAATCTCCCCCTATTTTATGCCTTACATCATGTATTTATAGGTTACAAGTCCAATTTTTAGTTTTGGAACAAACCCAATCCAATTTGGAGTCAAAAAAGTGTTAAAATTAAGCCCAAAAGCAGCGTCCGGACAGCCGCACCTCCTCTTCCCAAGCGCCCAAATACAAGGGCACGACGCTGAGAATCTGCATTATAGCGCCCCCGGTGCTGCAAATAGGCTTAAAATTAGTGCCCCGATGCTGTTACAAGTTCTGACATTTTCTACTCTGACGTCCTTTGGTAAAATGGCCATAACTTCTTCGTCCAAACTCTGATTTTGATAATTCAAGTTGTTCCGGAAAGAGGAGAAGTAGATCTACAACTTTAATTCTTTGAGGTTTTCGAAATAATGTTCGGAGCTATAGTCAAATTGGCTCTGAAGTGACTGCTATGTAAATGGCAAGCCGAAAACGCGAATCTAGCCACCCCAAACGTCGATCCAAGTAACTTTTGTCCCAAATCCTACAAAACAATATAAAACATGCTTGAATAGACACAAACACATAAAAACATCATAAAAGACTTGAGAACAACAATAAATTAAGCCCGAATGTATCCAATTCATATGTATAAAACTCACTCATCAAATACCCCCAAACTTAAACCTTTGCTTGTCCTCAAGTAAAAACACAAAAATGTTATGCAATGCAATGTAATGAAACTAATCTATATGCCTACGACTCCAACAGTAATGACAGAAACAAGTCTATTCAACCGGCCTTAGAGAAATCAAGTAAACATGATAATACATCATATTAAAACAAATCAGTAATTTCCCAATCAATCATCAAATCTTAGACTGTTATCACTGATATCGTGCGTGTGTGCTCCACAACAATGTTAACTGATATAAAATCAAATTTAACACATAATAGGTCTCTTTAAAGGCATCATACAGTGAAAACTCACAAAATTCACGAACAAGCTAGATCCAACTAAAGTCAAACATCCACCAAGTTCAAGAGTCCAATCCGGGATACTTATGTTTTACTTTTCATTACGGGGGCTTTTTGCTCTTTTCCCGTTTTTTTTTTTTTTTTTTTTTAACCATGACTGTGCAATGTCTCATTCCATTAAGCTAATGAAGGTCACCCCTTAGCGAAGCTTTCACCAACGACTCCCAGCACCATATAAGACCTTAGGGTGCTAGGTTTTAAGATACCCCTTCTAAGCGCATTTACTCAAGTAACAAAAGCCCCAAAACAAAACTAGCCACTAGAAAAAATTTTTTTTCTTTTTTTAGCGAAGCTTATATATCCCAAATTTTCCCCCCAAAACTTAAGTTTTTATCAAAATTTAGCCATCTCCTTTATTCATGTCTTTCATTCCTTCACACTACTATTATCCTTAAGAAATCCATTATGTATCAATTTAAACTTAATCAGTCAACATAGCTGTTATTAACGTGCTAACCTTAATTATACCAGTTTCAAACAGGAAAAGATTTAATTCATAACAAGAAATCACATCAAAGCCTGAATATTCAATACTATACTTATCTACTTAACTCCAGTCTCATCATTGGCCAAAATAGACTTTTACTCTCTAATAGTTGGAATCATGCAAATATAAACTAATCGCAACAAACATAGTAAACTAACTACTATTTTTGCGATTTTTTTTAAAAAAAAAAAATTTAAACAAAAAAACTGAATGCAAAAACTAAATGTAAATAACCCGAAAACATAACGAACTACAATGTAAATAACTAACTATATGCAATACAACACTAAAATGCCCCCAAACTTAAACTAGACATTGTCCTCAATGGCTACAATAGAAAAAATTAAAGCAGAGGACTTCTCTAAAAATATAGAATTCTTCCTCCTTGTCCGCTAAGTTTGGAGAATATGCTAAGCACATGGAACAAATTGGGCACCACACTTGAATTTGACTTGAATAACCTGTAAAACCATGATAGAAGCAATTTTATTAAATCCTAAATAAATGCAAATTCAAAACTACTAATATAAAACTTAATAAAAACTAAAAATAAAAATTGAACTTGGGTTGCCTCCCAATAAGCGCTTGTTTTATAGTCTTAGCCTGACTTCTTCAATTCTCTATCCAATTCCCCTACGAAAATTGAGGAACCCTCCATCCATCAGAAGAAATGTTACTTTTGGGAGGTTCCCATTAGCAAAAACCCTTGAATTGAAGTCACCTAGCATGCTCTTTGTAGATAGGATCCCCATTAAGAACGGCAAACCACTAGGTGCTTTCTCCATTATGTCTATGATCAGATTGGGGCATTGAAGTTTAATAAACATAATCGGATCTTCCTCTATCTTCTCCTTTTCATCCCACCATGACTCCACAACTGCACTCTCTCTTATGTCACAAAGAGCTTTGCCGACGACATGACTGCTAATTGGGCATGGTTTTGCAAAACTGCTCGGATTATTGAACTTTGGTGGAGGAGGCATATGGGATACTAATGAAATCGGCTCATCTTCATTGGTACTCAAAGTTAGATCTTCGTCGATCTCCTTTTCTTGGTCCCCAAGTCTTTCCTCTCTTTCAACATCTATATCATTTTGCACATTCGGTCGCAGATTTGGTTCGAGCTCACCATCAGTCTCGGCATCCATGTCATAGAGCCAAGTGTATTGGAGATGGAAGTTCAACGCATGTGCTATCTGCCCCAATTGATTTTCCAGATTCTTGATCTACGCATTTATGCTTTGTGTATTCAGATCTGTTTTATTTTGTTTCCTTTCATGTTCCTCGTGTTTCTTTTCGAAAGTCGTAATAAATCTATCCAAGGCTTCTTCCCAACTTGCTTTCCGCTCCGTTGTTGTGTCTGCGATTTTGAAACCCGTAATTGTTTTGTTGTCTCGGGGCTTGAGCTTGAGCTTGATTGTTACTCCATGAAAATCCGGGTGATACCCCAATCATGATGATAGTTGTTGGGATAGACATAATTATTGGGGTAATCACCGCCATAGTGTATCTTAAACAAACCGATGGCGCATTGATGACTCAAATGATTTCCAAAGACAATAATCACAAACCATTGCTACTTCTTTGTGTGGGATGGTGGACTCCATGTTTCCATTGGTCGAAATCATGTTCGTGTATGGCCATTGATACGCAAAAGTCATCCATGGTACCTAAAAAGAGAAAATATAGGAAGAGAATTAAAATAAAAATAAAATGTTTAAATTAAGACTAATTTGATTGAAATTAATATTGGTAAATAATTATTAAATTAATTCCCCGATTCGCCGCCAAAAAACTTGTTAATCGATTTACATGATCAATGAATACGTGCAAGTATACACGGTCAACAAGTAATAAAGTGAAAGTAGTAGTATCGTTCCCACGAGGAATTATTTGATAAAAATCATCAAGTACTAATTCTTAACCAAACTAATTTTATTTAAACAATCTCAAATCGTGATTTTTCTAATTAATAAAACTAAATTAATCAATTAAAACTAGGTTACTTTATAAATGAATTCAAATAAATAAAGGCTAAGACTCCAATATCCCCAATTATGAACTATAAACCAATTATCTAATTATCCCAATTATTATGTCTCATGAATTGTTAATGAGAATTCTCAAATGCCAAAAGCCCTCTCTCGAGTGATCAATTGCCTTCTATTTAACCCAGATTAATTTTGCTATATCTCTATGCAAAATAATTGAATTAAACTCGTTACAATCCCAATTCCTTATGTGTTACATGCGCAAAATAGATATTCTCATTCTATTCACAAACCTATTTATTCACTTGTGCAAATAACTAAGTCATATGTCACCATGCCCAGCTTCTAACCCTAGAATTCCTTTCTCAATTCCTTCTAGAGTAACACAAGAATTTTTGATCGATAATTAATCAATAAGCTCAAAGCAAGATGAACAATTCACTTCAACATAAATAATTAGAATAAATCAAATAATCAATTCATAATCATAAAAGGTTCCATTGGAATCTTAATAAAAAGAATTAGTTCATAATTAATGAATTAAAACCAAGAATCCACAATTGAATAGACATTAAAAGATAAAAGTAAGATGAGAGAAGAGAATAGAATCTGTTGTCAGCAAATCTGATGCTCCCCTCTTGCTCTTGCTCTTGATCTTCAATGGTCTCCAAGTTGCTTCAATCTCCAAAACTAATAAGAACTAGGGTTATGTTCTAATCTAAAGGAGTGTTTAATCTAGTCTAATCTATGTAATATCCCCCTATTTTATGCCTTACATCATGTATTTATAGGTTACAAGTCCAATTTTTAGTTTTGGAACAAACCCAATCCAATTTGGAGTCAAAAAAGTGTCAAAATTAGCCCAAAATGCGTCCAGTTGCACTCCAACCTCTTCCTCGGTGCTTCAAAATACTGGGCACGACAATTGAATCTGCCTTATAGCGCCCCGGTGCTGCAAATAGGCTTAAAATTAGTGCCCCGGCGCTGTTACAAGTTCTGACATTTTTTGCTCCGACGTCCTTTGCCATAACCTCTTCATCCGAACTCCGATTTCAATGATTTAAGATGTCCCGAAAAGAGGAGAAGTAGATCTACAACTTTTATTCTTTGAGTTTTTCGAAATAATGTCCGGAACTATAGTCAAATTGGCTCTGAAGTGACTGTTGTGTAAATGGCAAGCCGAAAACGTGAATCTAGCCACCCCAAACGTCGATCCAAGTAACTTTTGTCCCAAATCCTACAAAACAATATAAAACATGCTTGAATAGACACAACCACATAAAAACATCCTAAAAGACTTGAGAACAACAATAAATTAAGCCCGAATGTATCCAATTCATGTGTATAAAACTCACCCATCAAGCGTAAAACGCACTTATTATCCAAAAAATAATAGAAAAAAAATGGGAAATAAGAGCAAAAAGCCCCCGTAGATGAAAAATGAAGCATAAGTATCCCATGTTAACCCTCAATATTGGTAATTATTTAATTTTAGTTGGATCTAGCTTGTTTTTGGATTTCTTGAGTTTACACTGTATGTTGCCTTCGAAGAGACTTGTTTATGTGTTAAAATTGATTTTATATCAGTTAACATTGTTGTGGAGCACACACGTACTATATTAGTGATAACAGTCTAAGATTTGATGATTGATTGAGAAGTTATTAATTGGTTTTGATACGATGTATTATCATGTTTACTTGATTTCTCTAAGACCGGTTGAATAGACTTGTTTCTGTCATTACTGTTGGATTCGTAGGCGTGTAGATTAGTTGCATTGCATTGCATTATTGTTTTGTGTTTTTGCTTGAGGACAAGCAAAGGTTTAAGTTTGGGGGTATTTGATAAGTAGGTTTTATACCTACTTATCTAGTATCTGTTACTTGAATTAGTTGCTTAATCTAATGTTTCTTAGTTACTTTTCATGCATTTTGTGTTTGTTTTGTAGATTATATGCTTGGGAGCTGAAATCGCAAGGAATTGGTATGAAATTGCAAAGAAAACCAATCCGGACATCATTTGGGCTTTCATGTTCTTGGCTTGGAACTTGGATTACATTGTAGAGCTTCTTCTTAACTTTCCGGAACATCTTGAATCATTCCAATCGGAGTTCGGGTGCAAGAGTTATGACATTTGTACCAACGGACGTCGAACGTCACTGTTTTGGGTGGCCATTTGCATAGCAGTCACTTCCAGCCAAATTTTGACCTTAATCTGTTGATTATTTCTCAAATCTCAAAGAATTAAAGTTGTAGAGCTCGTCTATATCTTCGATTTGATATGTGTCAGGCTTCGTAACTCTTCCCGGATCAGAGGTTATGGTCGTTTTCCCAAAGGACGTCAAAGTAGAAAATTCCTGAAAACCTTCTAGCGCGGGGGCGCCCATTTCTAGGCCATTTCCAGCGCCGGGGCGCTAGGGGGCAGAATCCCAGCGCCGTGACCAGCGCTGGGGCACTGGGGACGAGCGTGGTCAAGCTTGGACGCGTTTTGGGGCGAATTTTGACACTTTTTTGACTCCAAATAGGATTGGGTTTGTTCCTAAGCTAAAAATTGGACTTGTAACCTATAAATACATGATGTAAGGCATAAAATAAAAGAGGATTAGACTAGGGAGAGAGCATTCCATTAGATTAGATTAGAGTATATTAGATCAAAACCCTAGTTCTTATTAGATTTGGAGATCGAAGCGACTTGGAGACCATTGAAGATTCAAAGTAGGAGCAAGGAGGGAGCGTCAAATCTGTAGACAACAGATTCTATCTTCTTATCTTCTTCTATCTTTGTCCTTTAATGTTTATTCAATTGTGGATTCTTAGTTTTAATTCAATAATCATGAACTAATTCTTTGTTTGAGATTATAATGGATCTTATTGTGTAGTTTATTTTAATAGGCTTCGCTATTAATTATTATGTTCTCTTGTGAGGATTGTCTATTGTGATTTGGACTTAATTGCTTAATTGTCTAGCTAACAATTACCGTGATAATCTATATGAACTCGAGAGATGAAGTATTGATTTAGATCTTATCATGATAGCATGTGTTTGTGATTTCTGCATAGATGCAATTCATGATTCGTGTTTAGGATAGAGATATACCTAACATCGCATGTAATCTTATAGAGAACTTGTGCTTTAAATCCTTTTTTATTGTAATTCACATAGAGATATAGTGGATTAGTTAATTAGGGTGTTTTGCTTAATTCTATCATATGTTGATTTAAGTGAGTATGGGTATTATGCATCGAGAGATGGTTTTATCTGCTTTAGTGTTCTTGATTAACAATTCAAGATAGAAAATAATTGATGAGAAGTGTGTTAACTTAAATGAAGCAATAAGTGAAGTTGTGATATTAAATCTCTGTAATCTTAATTTAACTAGTGGGATTCTTCCCCCTAGCGCCCCGGCGCTGGAAATGGCCTAGAAATGGGCGCCCCCGCACTAGAAGGTTTTTTGGAATTTTCTACTCTGATGTCCTTTGGGAAAACGGTCATAAGTTTTGATCCAGGAAGAGTTACGAGGCCTACCACCTATCAAATCGAAGATATCGACGAGCTCTACAACGTTCATTCTTTGAGATTTGAGAAATAATGAATAGAAGAAGGTCGAAATTGGGCTGGAAGTGACTGCTATGCAAATGGCCACCCAAAATAGTGACGTTCGACGTCCGTTGGTACAAATGTCATAACTCTTGCATCCGAACTCCGATTGGAATGATTCAAGATATTCCGGAAAGCTAAGAAGAAGCTCTACAAAGTAATCCAAGTTCCAAGCCAAGAACATGAAATGAACATGAAAGCCCAAACGATGTCCGGATTGCTTTTCTTTGCGATTTCATACCAATTTCTTGCGATTTCAGCTCCCAAACATATAATCTACAAAATGAACACAAAATGCATGAAAAAGTAACTAAGAAACATGAGATTAAGCAACTAATTCAAGTAACAGATACCAGATAAGTAGGTATAAAACCTACTTATCAATTAGATCTCTTTCATCTGCTGATAAAATGTGATACAATTGTTATAGAATTGTTACTTGACATGTGTACTATAAGCATGAACCTTTAAACTACACTAAGTGAACCCAGAATGCAAGTTATGGAGATCAAAAGTAGCCAACTTGAACTGTTTTTCATTTCTGGAAAACCCAGAAATGAAGAACAGCTTCTGACAGGTTTTCTAAGGCTTGAATCTCTGTGATATGATATAGAATGACCATGGAACTTGTTTAGGGTTGTAGTACTACATCAGTACTACAACATTAACACTTTAGATAGCCCAGAAAATACTAAGATAATACATCAAATGTTGGTCAAACTAGGCCCCTACAAACTGACTATGAAGTTCTGGGTTTAGCCCAAGAACACCAATAGCGACGGATTTGTCGCCGAAAGCCACCTTTAACTACAGTTTAATTAAAAATGAATTATTTTATTTAATAAATAGAGAAAATTAATTTTTAATTATTAAAAATTCATAATAAATTCCTAAAAATTATTTTAAAGCCTAAAAATGGGTTTTTAAATATTTTAAATATATTTTATTAATATTTAATATTTTTAGAATATTAATGGGATTTAATTTATTTAATTATAATATTAAATAAATTACTTTAAAATGATTTTAATACTTAAAAATCATGAAAAATTATATTATGGTATAAGAAAATATTTAAAGTTATTTTAATGACTTTTAATATTTTGTGATGAATTTCATTAATAAATTAATATTAATGGTAATTAATTTATTTAATAAATATATTAAATAAATTATAGAAAAATAGAATTAATTATTTAAAAATTATATAAAATAATTTAAAGGTTATAAAAATATTAAGTTATAAAATATAACTTTTGATATTTTGTCATGAAAAATATTAAAATTTAATATTAATAGCAGTTATTTAATTGAACTTCAACTCGATAATTATCCGATTAGGCAATCAGGATCTCAGAATTGTGCTGGATTCAACTCAAACTGCAATAGTTTGACATTATACTAGGTCTTTTGTGTTGTATAGACTGATAGGATTATGTGATAATGTGTTTAGGTTATTTTATAATTGTGATGATATTATTCTAATTTGTATATCAATATTATTTATAATAGGTTTTTCAGGCAAAGCTAAATAAATTGTGTAACAGTAATCAACGGTGTAGACAAGTTTCTTATACTCACTTATTCTGCAAGTTTTCTCTAACTCGGCCTCGATTTGATATTATAAAATATGCTTATGGTTAATCATTACTGATTACAATGTCTATGAATTGTTGAATCGCACTATGTGTATATTGCATGTGTTCATGATCTGGTATGAAAGGCTGATCACCTTCATTACCATTTGGTCCAGATATATTTGTTCATGTTCAATGTTCGTTCAGCTATGAAAATTTTGCGACGCCCCCAAAATAAGTATATATCACCCATTCTGAGTCGCCAAATACATGGTACAAAATTCAAATACAACTTAATAATACAACTGTCGTGTAAAATACGATAAAACATAAACTGAGAGTTTTAATACGAATATTGTCTTCTAGACAGTATTCAAACTCAAATGGAGTCCTCAATACATTTATTATCACACTATTTCATAGAATAGTGAGGACTACTAATACAAACATCTGGACCATCACTCCGTTCCCCGACTAGTCCCGGCTATGTTCTCATTTCCTGAAGAGAACAATGAAAGCAAAAGGGTGAGCTCAACTAGCCCAATAAAAAATATTATGACTAAGATATTGTAGAATAATTTATCGTTAGCATTCAATAGTGTTAAACTGATAAAATATAACAAACATCAAGTTTAACTGCAGCGGAACAAGCAATCTATTGGAAGAGTCAAGTAGAGCATGATATCTACTATCTTCTATGATTTAAAAGGTTTTTCATCACTTATATCGTTGAGACTCAGCTTAATAAATAATCCACATCATCGAATCATCCCTGCACTACGGCCAAGGATATTCTTTAGTATCACGACCACAAATTATCCGTGCAATACAGGCCAAGGATATTCGTGTATTCATCAATGGTCATGATCATGCCAACAACTGTCCATCAATGCACTACGGGCCAATGAGGACTTTTACCACATCTTTTGTAATATTACGGGCATGATTATACCGAATAATCCCTAGTCATAATCATACCAAGTCCATCTATGCACTACAGGCCATAGATGACATTCAACATAATATAAGAATGAGTATGATGACAATGATATAAGAATTCAATTAACTGAAAGCAAATGATAAATTTTTAAAGATTTATAATTTAATTTATCCAGAAATCAATAACGTCCAAATCATTTTTGATACAATATTATTCTTGCATTTTACACCACAAAGCAGTATCATATGATACTGCTTTGTGGAGTAAAATTCAAGAATAATATTGTATCAAAACTGATTTGGACCAAAAAGGAATCAATTTTTGTCATAAATAGTACCCCGGGTGAATAGTAACCGAGTGAATAGTACCCCGTGAATAGTGCTCCGACATGAAAAAGTTAAAACTTATCAAGAATTCTCAGAATAATATTTCCATGAAAAGACATTGGATGAAGCGCAAATATCAAGGATATTCTACTAATTTCATGGAGTATAGAAGTCAAAACTTTAACCAAATGAGTATAGAATTCTAAATCTGAAACGAAATAATATTACTTACATACTACAGAGTATGGAAGAAAATATTATTTCAAGCGAATATTGAACAAAAATAATTCCTTACCTTGAAAAAAAAAAGAGTATTCCAACTGGTATAGCGGAGATATTCTTGAAGAAAACTTTCACTGTTTTCTACGCTCAAAGCTTTTTAAAACTCGAAAGAAATACGCTCAATATTATAGAAGAAGAATTCTCTGATTCTGGTGTGATTTTCAATTCTAACTAAGTATCCTATTTATAGGAGAATGGAAATGATACTATTTGAAAAAGAAAATCACGGACGCACAGTATGGAGGTTCACGGGCGCCGGCTGATTTTTAAAAAAAAAAATTGATTTTACTATGCAAACACTATGCAGGCACTATGCATAACAAAATATAATATATTCTATTTTTCATATAAAACAAAACTTATTAAATATATTATTATATATATTCCCTCCACCTCCCGTTCCTTCCTCCCCCCCTTCCCCCCCCCCTCCCCTTTTTTAATTACATTTCATATATATATATATATATATATATATATATATATATATATATATATATATATATAACAAAACATATATATAAATACAATATAGTGCTCCTCTTGTGACATTCCCAGATTCCTCCACCATTTCATTTCCTCCAGTGGGCCCCACATGTGGCCCCACCTTTATATATTAAATAATTTTCTATCGATTATTTTGAAAAACAGATAATTGGGGGTCCATAAAATAAGTAAAATTTACATCAAATACTTCATAAAAATCCCCTCAATATTTTTAATAACATTTATTCATTATTATTATAACTCGCAATATTAACAACCAGATCGTTCCTAGGAAAGAGGGGGCTTTCCGATAAGGATTTCTCCCTATTGGCGCGCAATTAGGTGACCTAACCTCTCCTCAACAGAACTTTCTAGACATTGTTAATTATGCAGATAATAATATGAATAACTTGTCATCTCAATTATTGATTTAATAATATATAAAATATTGGCAATAATTGAATCAAATAATGTGAGATACTATGCAGCAATTACTGTGACAATAATTGAATAAAATTGAGTGACTTCTCACGTAAGCATCAATACCGCGTGCTACTATGCAACCACGCATATTACTGTACTTTTAACATCGGGTATTTCAACAGTTAACGGTAAAACTTCCGCCGTTACTTTTATAAAATGATATTTCTGTCATTTTTTAACTCCGACAATAATTATGTTGTGGGATCCACAAATGATTGAGTCATCGTACGAATATTCCCTGTTAAAACGAATATTCCCCAACCAATCGAATATAATATAACAACTTGCGTACTTTGCAAAATTTATAAATATTACCCACAACTATAACATTATATCACATTCACTCCTTAATATTTAAAAATGATATTTATAGAAAATTCATCTTTATTCATAAAAGTTGGGGTCTTACAACCTCCCCTTCTTATGAAATTTCGCCCTCAAAATTAGGGTACATACCTAGTATGACGAGGAGGTGAGGATACCTTGATCTCATTTCAGATTCTAACTCCCAGGTCATTTCCTCAACATTGTGGTTTCTCCAAAAAACTTTGACTTGGGGTATAACCTTGGAGCGTAGAATATGTTCCTTCTTATCCAAGATTTTAACAGGAACATCTTCATACGTTAAATCTTCCGTTATTTCGTCCAGTTCTAACTCAATAATGTGGTTCGGGTCTTCCACATATTTACGTAACATGGATATGTGAAAAATGTTATGAACACAAGACATACTTGGCGGTAACGCTAGTCTATAAGCCACAGTTCCTACTCGGTCAAGTATTTCAAATGGGACAATAAATTGAGGATTGAGCTTTTCTCTTTTTCCAAATATCGTAACTCCTTTCCATGCTGCCACACGTAACAACACATGCTCTCCAACATTGAATTCCACGTCTTTTTGATGAAGATCAGCATAACTCTTTTGTCGATCTTGTGAGGTCTTTATACGTTGCCGGATCATTTGAATCATTTTTGTAGTCATACGTACCAATTCTGGTCCCAACAGCTGTTGTTTCACCCACCTCGTCCAAAAGATTGGAAACGACACTTACACTTACATACCTATACGCCTCCTCGAATGGAGCCATGCCAATACTTGCTTGATAACTGTTGTTGTAGGAAAATTCTACCAATGGCAAGAACTTGTCCCAACTTCCTTTGAAGTCAAGGACACAGAGTCTTAATAAATCTTCAAGAGTTTGAATAGTCCTCTCCGACTGCCCGTCCGTTTGAGGATGATATGCCGAACTGAATCGCAAATCCGTGCCCATAGATTTTTGCAAACTAACCCAAAACCGTGAAGTGAATCTTGGGTCTCGATCAGAAACTATGGATACTGGCATACCATGCAGTCTTACAATCTCATTTATGTATATACGAGCAAGACGTTCAAGTGTATAAGTTTCTCGTATAGGTAAGAAATGAGCAGACTTGGTCAATCTATCAACAATGACCCAAATTGCATCTATGCCTTGAGAAACCTTGGGAAGACCAGTAACGAAATTCATGGTAATGTGCTCCCACTTCCATTCTGGAATTTCAAGTGGTTGCAATGAACCTTTTGGCACTTGATGCTCTGCCTTGACTCGTTGACAAGTTAGACACCTTGAGATAAACTCTGTGATCTCTCTCTTCATATTGCTCCACCAAATGTATGTCGAAGACCACGATACATTTTGGTACTCCGAGGATGGATTGCAAATTGTGTGTTGTGTGCCTCCATAATGATTTTATACTTCAAGTCAGAATCGTTAGGAACACAAAGTCTGGAGTTGACTCGAAGTATTCCTTCTTCATCGATTCTTGCTTCCGGAATAGCACCTTCTTGCACTTTCTTCTTCATACGCATTAGCTCTAGGTCTATAGCTTGAGCAGCTTTAACTTTATCAATTAAAGTCGGTTCTACTCGTATGTTTGCCATCATCACGTGGGTCCCTGGAGTCTTTAACTCTATCTCTATCCTTTGCAAGTATACAAAATGGGCCTTTGCGTTGACAATAACGTACACGTACCTGCATATGATCTTCTACTCAATACGTCAGCTACTACGTTCACTTTTCCAGGATGGTATTGAATAGTATGATCATAATCTTTCAACAGTTCGAGCCAACGTCGTTGTCGCATTTTGAGTTCCTTTTGAGTGAAGAAATATTTGAGACTTTTATGATCCGTATAGATCTCCACTTTCTCCCCATACAAGTAATGTCTCCAAATTTTAAGTGTGAAGATAACAGCTGCCAACTCTAGGTCATGAGTAGGATAATTCCTCTCATATTCTTTGAGTTTTCGAGAGGCATAGGCTATGACTTTCCCATGTTGCATGAGAACACATCCTAACCCTTTGCCTGAAGCATCACTGTAGATGACAAATCCCTCCGAGCCAGATGGTATTGTCAGAACAGGTGCTGAAATGAGTATCCACTTGAGTTCATAAAAACTCTTCTCACATTCCTCGCTCCAACCAAATTTTGTATCTTTCTGAGTCAGCTGAGTTAATGGAGTAGCGATTCGAGAAAACCCTTCTATGAATCTCCGATAATAACCAGCTAAGCCGAGAAAGCTACGCACTTTAGTCACTCATTTAGGTTGCTCCCAGATTTGTATTGCTTCAATCTTTGCTGGGTCAACAAATATTCCGTGATTTGATATCACGTACCCAAGGAATGCAACTTCCTCAAGCCAGAACTCGCATATCTTCAACTTGGCATATAACTTGTTTTGACGAAGCTTTTGGAGTATCAGCCTCAAGTGTTGCTCATGATCTTCACAACTTTTGGAGTAAATGAGGATGTCATCAATAAAGACGACTACAAAGTGATTCAAATATTCCTGGAATACTCGGTTCATCATATCCATTAAGGCAGCAGGAGCATTAGTCAATCCAAAGGACATGACTAGGAATTCATAATGCCCGTACCGAGTTCTGAAAGCCATCTTTTGAATGGTATCGATTTTAATCTTCAATTGGTGATATCCGGAACGAAGATCGATCTTTGAAAAGAATTTGGCGCCTTGCAACTGGTCAAACAGGTCATCAATGCGAGACAACGGGTATCTATTTTTGACAGTGACATGGTTCAACTCCCTATAATCAATACAAAGTCGCATACTCCCATCTTTCTTCTTCACGAATAGAACAGGAGCATCCCAAGAAGACGTACTAGGACGAATGAAATCGATATCTAATAATTCCTATAGTTGGGTTTTTAACTCCTGAAGTTCAATAAGAGCCATTCGATATGGGGCTTTGGAAATGGGTTTTGTACCAGGTTCAAAGTCGATACAAAATTTAATTTCACGCTCTGGGGGTAGGCTAGGAAGTTCTTCAGGGAATACGTCAGGAAATTTATTAACAATAGAAATATCATTCAAAACTGATGTATTTTTGTTTAAATCTGTGACATGAGCTAAGAAAGCTTGACATCCGTTTTTCAATAAACGAATAGCTTTATGGCTTGAGATGACAGTGATTGATTTTAATGGTTTGGTTGCTTGAATTTGCATAATAGGTTGGTTAGGAATATAAAAGCTAACAACCTTACGAAAACAATCAATTTTTGCATGATGAGTAGTTAACCAATCAATCCCTAGAATCAAGTCAAATGCAAGTATTTTCAAAGAAATAAGATCGACAAGTAATGTGCGGGTGCCGATTTGAACTAAACAAGACTTATAAACAGTGGATGTAATAAAGGTTTCTCCCAACGGAGTTACAACAGATAAGTCAAAGTCTAATTTCTCCGGAGTCAAATTTAAACGTTGAGCGTAAGTAGGAGAAATAAAAGAATGGGAAGAATCGGTATCAAATCAAGTATAGACTTTGCTAGATTTTATGATAAGCTTACCCGTGATGACCTCGTTCGGGTTCCTTGCTTTCTGGGAGGTCACGGCAAACGCTCTCCCTTGAACTACTGGTTTTGACTTCTTTGGGACGGCCTTTGGTGCCTCCATCCTAGCTGAATTTGGCTGCTTCAAATCTGGTTGGGATTGATCTTCATTCTCTCCAACGTGGCATAGGGGCACATGTTCAAGGAAAATCCTCCATCTATTAACACACCTCTGACCACATATCCTGAAGAAATGTCCCGTCCCTTCGGGTGGTATGTCATCATCAGTAAGAGATATCACATTGCTGTTAAAAATGTGATCTACCAAATGATGAAACTTTTCAGTGCCCACCATCTTTAGCAGGTGAGCTTCTTCTGGTACTTTCATTAAGACCTTGCGATGATCTTCAAAAGAAAATACCAAGTCCAGAATGGATATCTGTTGATGTGCTTCTTTCAAGCTTTGCTCCATCTTGGCTTTATTATGCCCCATCTGGCGGAGGAATTCTTTAATTTTCTCCTCGGGCACTCCCCTTGAATTTGATGACTGGCTTCATTACTCACTGAGGTAGATACAACAGGATTTCTTTTGATACCGCAGCAGCTTGATTTGAATTTGATCCCTCAACCTCTCCATAATTTCATGGGACTTTTTTTATGCTGATGATATGATATTGCGGCCTGAATGGCAATACCAATGGTTATGGTGCAACAACCTTCAAAGGGTTTTTCACTCCTTTGAGCTTGATTCCTTGGATTGTAAGAGATGTTGCAGACAAGTCTCTTTCAGAGGATATGACTACTATAACTTCCGTCCATCTCTATGTTCCTGGAGGAAATATCTTCCCTTCTTCAGGCAATGCGGTATCATTATCCGCCATTTGCAGGTCACCGTTGTCAATTATATTTTGGATTAGATGACGAAGTGCCCAACAATTGTAACACGTTTTGGACTGATGCGCACAGTTTGGACTGATGTGTTCCTCCCCTCCGCATTCTCCTTCTTTAACAACGGGTGCTGGTGCTGACATCTTTCCATCATTGTTGAATCTCCTCTTCTTGAAATGTCCACTTTTACTGTCTTGGCCACGATTACCACCGAAGTGGTTACCATTTCTGGCATGTTGATTCCCTCCACGTTTGTTGTCACCGCTTTGATGACTGCTACCACTGGTATTATCATTTTGTCGGCTGCTTTCTCTTGGTTGGGTTGACTCTTTATCGTGCTCCAATAATTGAGCCATATTTACAACATCTGAATACAACACATAGTTTGTGAGAAATTAGATATTGGCGTATCTCGGGTTTTAAATCTCTAAGAAACATCTGCGTAATTCTCTCCTCGTTATCAACTAAGTGGGACGCAAACCGGGACAACTCGGCAAACTTAGCTTCGTACTGCGACATGGTCATATTATTACGCTCGACTTGATGAACTCAGAACACATGCATACCTGTATCTTCACACGGATTACAGATAAATCCACCAGTACATCCTTCATCAACATACATCATTATATCTTCCAAATATATGACAACACCACTCTCAAATCGAATTCGGTCTATCTTCACACCAATTCGTGCGACGTCACGAGTACATCCTTCATCCAACATACATCATTATATACCAAATATAACAACATACACTCTCAAATCACGGTGTTACGAAACCTTTACAACCTTTTTCATTACAAATAATAATAAATACATTATTCATTTCATCTTACAAGAGTGACTTTTATCCCCACATGCCCATGGGTCACCCCATGGGTTGCCCCATTGGTTTTAACCATCCGTTTACCCATCGGTTTGATCCGCGGTTTTTCTTTTCTTGGTTTGGGCCTTAACCCTAATTCTTATTGGGCCTATCCTGGCTTGATTTCTGGCAGCGTTGGGCTGACATAATCCAAGTCCAATTAGATTCTACAAAGTCCATGAACTCAAAGTTCATTAAGACTTATCGTATTCTACGCATCTCATTCTCGTATTCTCGTCTTTTCTTTATATATAGTTTGTACGATATTCGTATTATACGTCGTACTAATCTTCATACTATACTCGTATAATAACTAGTATCATACTCATATCTCTCACGCATAATAACCCTAATGATTATACGTGATCATAAAATTCTCGGAACTCACTTTTCCTAAACCTTAGGTTTTGAGTCCGTAGGCGAAAACTTCGTTTTTGCCATAACTGAAATATTATTAAATATTCCATCATGTCTCAAAATTAAACATAATCTATAACTTCTCGAATTTCAAAATAAATCTCTGAGCAGAAACGGATGAATAGTTCCTATTTCGTCTTTTTTCCCAAAAATATTTTGTTCCCGAAAAACTTTCGTTTTTGTCTTAAAAATTCTTATTCGCTCAAACTGGCTCGTAGCCAGGATCCTCTCGATTAATAATCATCCTAGGTTATAGAACGATTAATAAACATATAGCACATAATAATATTAATAAAAATTTCTTTTATTAATAATTAATTCTTTAACCCTAAATTCTGGACGATCCGAATTTCCGGGTTGTCACATTCTTCCCTCCTTATAAAAATTCCATCCTCGAAATTTCTTAAAACCACACCTTTACCCGAGTCATCACATTCACCCCTTCTTCACAGAATTTCGTCCTCGAAATTTTAGCCTACCTTTCGTCTCAACTTCTCTTCAATGGAGTTCTTATCTTTCCCTCATTCCTAACCCCCATAACATATCAAGAATCATGAAGCAGAAGGAATAATGAGGAATATAAAATTTCCTCTTTAAACTTTTCATACTTTTGCTGAGGGCTCAAATCGACCATGAACTCTTACTAGGTTAAACAGCATTTCGCCGTAATCCCTTCTTTAACGGTCAGTTTACAATCACAAAGAAAGTAACTACCTCTTCCATGTTCTCCTCAGACTAAATCATTAGATTCCGCACCAAAACAATTTGGTTTGGCACAAGTTCTCAAAGAAAGCTCGATGACATACCATTTGTCTAGCCGAATCAAGTAGCTTAGACCATACCAATAAATTGGATATCAACTGGAAACATTCTTCTAGTCAACTCAATTGACATCTACTACTTCTTTAAATTCATTTCGCAATACATATAAACAGTTTATGACGTCATGATACCGTACTTATCACGGTTTGTTGAGGACTTCGTCTGTTTGTGACTTCGTCATTAAACATCATACCATAGCGGGTTGTTGATCCTAAGATCACATCCAACACTAGGTTCAATTGCATTAATAACTTCATCTTTTTACCATCCTTGCATCAAATGCACTGATGATATAAAATTCATTTTGATATTTCAAATCAATTTCATCTGGCAGCCAAGCATTAAGCGTGAACATATCAAGAATAGCTCTTTTAAAATAAGTTGGTTCCAAAAGTTGAACCAATCTTTTCCTTTTCAAAATGTACATATCAGCACGAGTTCAATAAACTTCAAAATCTAGCATAGCTAGATGACTTGGAATATCCTATTTCTCCACCTTACTTTATTGTCTTACTGCGACAATACTTAATCTTCTCTAGCTCTTTTAATTTTAAGCCTACTGAAAATGACTCATTTTCAGTCTAAACATTCCTATACCTTAGTACAGTCCATCAACTTATCACACATTATGAGTTCAGGAACTTTCCACAATAAAATGAGTTTAAGAACATCCAAATAGACCATAGGCGTCCATTCGCTGAGACGTTCGAAAACATACCATATTATTATGAGTCACGAACTTACCATAAGTATGAGTTTCAAGAACTCGCACCTACCTTATTGTTCTCTACCTATCAAGTATATACATGAGAAAAGATTCACCTTCTCGTCATATACATCTTGATAGTGTGACCAATCCCAATGATTATCACTACCAGAAGCTAAGTGATTGCAGAACCAAACACAATTCCACCTTATATACGAGAAAATTGGTCAACTCATTTCTTGGCCAGATATAAGAAGCTAAGCGGTTGTTACACCAAGAACAATTCTCCGCCCATACAAAGAATTTTTCAACTTAACAACTATATCGCATAAGAAGCCAAGTGGTTCTAAAAACCATGTACAATTTCCCCGCCCATACAAGGAATCATACTACTCAGCTGCTGATATGAATCCTCAATTGAAATTTTCCAACTTCTAAATCTCTCTCTACTTAATACGAATTTTCTTTAATTCATATATTATCCTGCTCATCTCACTCTGAGTTCTTCTTACCGTACTACTTCATAGTACCTTTCATTCATAGCACTAACTATAAATCATTCATCGTTTAACAGCTCATCTATTACTACGATTCACTATGATCACATGGTGATCTTCTTATCCTTCTCTCTAAGATTATAGTCTTAGGTACTCATACCTAAGGTTTATAACCTATCAGTTCTGATACCAACTTGTAACACCCCAAAATCCGGTCTATCTTCACACCTTGGTTTAAATGCGTCACTAGTACATCCTTCATCCTACATACATCATTATATACCCAAATATAACAACATACACTCTCAAATCCTTTAGTGTTCGAAACCTTATAACCTTTTTCATTACAAATAATAATAAATACATTATTCATTTCATCTTACAAGAGTGACTTTTATCCGCCACCAAGGTTACATAACTGTAAGACCCCGAGTTTTATGAAATAAAAGTATTCAATTTTTCTTATAATTACTATTCAGTAAATGGTTAAATTGATAAAAGGTTAAAGTTAAGGGTGATATATGAATTTTTTCAAAATACACAAGTGGTTATAAAATATTCATTGTTGTCGGGGAATATTCGTTTGGTCGTGGAATATTCTTTTCGTAGGAAATATTAAATGCAACGGCCATGACCCATTTAGGGCCCCATAACGGATAACTGTCGGATGAAGAAAATGACAAATTTGAGTTTTTACAAATAACGGCGTAGTTGTTACCATTAACACTGTTGGAATATCCGGTGGTTAAAATAAAGTAATACATGTTGTTGCACAGTAGCACACGGTATTGCACAGTATTTTTGAATTATTGATTCTTACGTAAGAAGGCACTACTCAATAATTGTTATAGTAATTACTGTTCAATATTTTATTTTATTGATTCAATAATTGTTGCGTTGATATTTTATATTACTGTTTTTTTAATAATTGTCATCTTTTACGGTATTTTCCATTATCGAAACAATAATTCATATTATCTGAATAATATTATTAGATAACATTATTGGTAATGTCTAGAAATTTACATCTAAGGAGAGGTTTGGTCACCTAATTGCGGCCATGAAGGAGAAATCCTTATTGAAAGCCCCTCTTTCTGGAGGCGCACGGTTGTCGATGTTGTGATTCTATAATATTATTTGTGAATAATTAATTATTGATTTATATGATGAGAAAAATATTCATTTTATGTGGATATAGATGGAGAAAATTTTTAAAGTGACAATTGTTGAAAATCGATATTTTATCTTTTCTGATAAAATAATATTTTATTGTATTATAAAATAATAATGGTGATATTTTTACAATGAATGTGGGATATATGAGTATATGAGGAGGAAGGGTATTTTTGTTGCAAAAGTTGTTTAAAACATGTTAAACATGTTGGTGGACCCATTTCTTAACTGAAATTTGATTATAGCCTGTAAAATCGCCTATTTATGAATTTCGGTCAATTTCTGTTTGGAATTTGGAAAAACTTTCTTCTGTAAAGTTGTAGAGAATTGAATTTCCTATAACGAGTTGCAAGATTCGAATTTTCTGATAAAAGGGCTATTTATTATGAATTATTGAAGTTCCGAAGTTCTGAAATAATTGATTTTTGAAAGTTTTAATTATTTTTAATAACAAAAACGTTTTTTTGATTTAGTTGACTATTGGTGGCTGATGTTGGATCTGATTTAGTGTGCGTAGGAATTTAATATATATATATATATATATATATATAATATTTTATTAAATTTTCTGCTTTGGTGTTCTAAGCATTTTCCTATAAATAGGGTGCTTAGGTTAGAATTAAAAATCATACCAGAAACTAAAGATTTCTCTCTCTTTCTCTCTCTATAATATCTAGCGTATTTTTGTGAGTATTTTAGTACTTGAGTATTGCTATACGATGCAAGTTCTTTCAGCACTATATCCAGTATTCTAGTTAGAAATACTATCCTTTTGAGGTAAGGGGTGTTATTTTATTCGTAAATGATATTATTTCTTCAATATCATTATGCCGAAATATTGGTTGGAATTTTTATCAAATTTGGAACTTTTCATGTTGGAGTTACTATTCATGAGTTACTATTCATGAGTTACTATTCATGAGTTACTATTCACGAGTTATTATTCACGAGTTACTATTCATGAGTACTATTCACGAAGCATGATGATTTTTTTTTGTGAAATTTCTATCTTTTAGTGTCGGAGTTACTATTCACGTATACGGCACTATTCACGTATACGGCACATTATTCACGAATACGGCACTATTCACCGAAAAATGAAATTTTCTTTTTTTTTGTCCAAAATATCTATTCTAGATACTAGCTTTGATTGTATCCATGTTTTGATCATTCTTGAATTTTACTCCACTATGATTATTTATGAGGTATTTTTGGACATTGAATAGTTTGAATATCTGAATCCTTAATATTTATTCTTTTGTTTCACCGGATTCGTTTTCTTTAAAATATTTTTTCATCATCCTCAGTCCTAAATGATGATATAACTGAATATCTTTGGCCTGTAGTGCAAAGATGAATGATTTCTAATGAATATCTTTGGCCAGTAGTGCGAAGATGAACAGGTGTTTAGATGAACATGACCAACTGATGAATATCTTTGGCCTGTAGTGCAAAGATGACATGTTGTGAATATCTTTGGTCAGTAGTGTAAAGATGAACTGTTGATGAATATCTTTGGCCGTAGTGCAAAGATGAATTTATTAGTATGATTATGAACATGAACTATGATTTGGTATAACCATGATCTTTGATGTTTCAGGTAAAGACATGTGATGAAAATTATTTTCGTCCTGGATGCGAAGAGAAATTTAGAATCACAATTATGATTATGAGTTATTCATATGATTGTGGACCAGAACTGTTGATTGATGTTACAGGGATAAAACATTGTTGGTGGATTTTTAACATAGAGAAGATAATAGACTTTATAGTCTATTTGACTCTTCTAATGGATTGCTTTCGTTCATTTTGCAACTATGGTTGAAAAGTTTTATCATCTACCATATGTTCTAAATCTCTGATTTATTACTGTTGAAGGCTATTGAAAATTTATTTATCTTTAGTCATGATATTCTTTACTGAGCTAGTTGTGATAACCCTTTTGCTTCATAATTCCTTTCAGGTAATAAAAGTGTAGCTGGGTCGAGCGGGGGATAACAGGGGAATAGAACGGTGGTCATCATTTAGTAGTTTTATTTGGTGAATCAACTAGGGTGAGGCGAACCCAACGTTGGAAGGGTGTTTTGCCACTATTATACAAGATGTCTAATGACATACCACCTCGTGTCATCATAAGACAGTGTTGTGCTCATCCACTTGATGAGTATATTTACGAGCACTACCTATATAATCTTGGTGTTTGTTTGAAGTATAATTCTCAATTAGAGACAGTGGAGATAATGATATGTCAAGAGAAGACTCACAATTGGGAAGAATATGATAGTAATCTTCTCGTTTTTCTTTGGGGTCTATTAGATTGACCAAGGATAATTACATGGCCATATGATATCTATCATAACCTAAAAGCATGGCCTCCCATGTACGAAGGTTTCCTTGAGCACTTCCCAAAGATTTTAATTTCTAAAACAGTTTTTGACTATACCTTTATGTAAGGTGTCGTTGTGACGTGATATCCAAGGTTGGGATAAGAGTCACAGTTGGTATATATTTGTATCCAAACTCACAGCATATGTGTTGTTGTATTTTGCACGACAATTATTGTAATAAAATTGTAGTTGTTTTCTGTACCATGTATTTGGCGACTCAGAATGGGTTAGATGGAATGGACCTGTTTTGGGGATGTCATAATAACAGTTCCTTACACTAGTCTAGAGTTCAATTCATCTTTCTAAATTACAAGTCTTCACTTGATCTTCTCGCTACCTTCACACTCTGAATGACAATTCATCTGGAGACCGTCAACTTGATCTTTACGGGATCCTTAAGTTCTTCTAACCTTGATCGCTGAAAATTGTTTTTCATTTAAAGCTAGTGTGAGCATTCAATTTCCCAGCAAGTTATAACAGTTGAACAAACAACTTCAGAATTAAAACATTTCTTTAGAACTTCGATAACCGAACAAAAGTTATGAAACAGCTTGAATAATAGGAATAGTCTCGATTCCTATTATCTTAAACATCAATTATTTTTACTTTGAAATACTTTCATTCTTCTACCTTTTTCATATCCATCCTGTCTGGCTAGAATCATTAGCACAGACTTAACAATAACGGTTCATGTATAAACAGAACATACTTGTATTGAACAGCTCAATCACAGAACAATTCATATCATAGAAACACTGAAGTGTTCAAATTGTGGCTCAAGGCCTCATACGTTCTACCATATTGTACAAATATCTCACATTCAAGATACATGTAGCGAAACTTCTCAAGTACAACTTCTGAGAAGTTTAAGAAACTAGCATTCATGTAATATGAATGAAGTTAGGAAACTTGCCTTACGCCCAGCAACAACTTACGCCGAACTGTTCATTTCAATTCCTATATAACACATAAAGAGAAAACATAAACACCAATTAGTCATATATTGAACTTACGCATTGGTTTACTTAGCTTTACTTCTTAGGGTTCGCGTTCTTGCAATATAAGTTTACGCGACTAACTTCCTTTACCAGTTTACGGCTTTATGACATACGGAGATGTCTTACTCATACGTTCATCATCTTGGATGATTAGCATTCTTATCTGACTCACCTTCGACTTTCATTAATCTATTACGGTTCATTAAGGCTTTCTTGATAAATCATATCCTATTAATACTTTCGTTATCGTTTACATGAACCCCATGTTCATTACTCGTTCTTAGTGTCGAAGCCATACTGATCGTTGTATGCTAAGACCGCTCGTCCATTGCAACAATGTTGCGTTCACAGCGTCTATACGCTACACACTTATCTCTCATTATCATGTCATAACATCGAAATGTTATTCATTACCCTCGTCACTCAACGTCTAAGGAGTCATAATCATAGCAATCCCTCACGTTCGTTCATTGCGACTACGGTCCCCGGACATCGGTTACGTAATCCCGTGATTAAATTCTTTGTCATTTAATCTTGTTTAATCTATATGTTCAACCTTTAATAAAGGTTTACATCACTTGATTAAGTGTTACATTAGTTGAATATTATATTCTTTATCGTCCCTTACATTTCCCCCAAGAGCTGAGCAATTAAAAGCTCATCTCTGGCTTTTTCCCAACACTGGCGCCGCGACACCAAACCCTTTGTTTTCTCTCGGCCTTGGCAGCTTAAGTTAAGCGAAACTTCGACCCGATGCATTCATGCCAAGCACCACTCTATAAGGCTCGGCCAAGCGCAGGCCCTAACCCTAGAAAATTTCTCTAAGTGTTAAATCCAATTTTAGATGCTTACTTCGCGATCTCATAACTTCATTGTTATAACTCAGAAAGACGTCGTTCCAAAGCCATTCTCTTCCTTATCTTACGTACTTGAATACCCATCGAGCAGAAATTCAATATAAATCTATTAACATGTCATTCGATTGGCTTGAATTTCACCCTTTGTTCATTTTACGTTTTTAACTCTCTTCGTTCGTTCGTCCGTAATTCGGTCATCCGAACTCGGAACTCGCTCATTCTTGAGTCCATGACTCACGTTTTCTACGTTTTCTTACTTTCTTATGAAACCATACACGTTCGGGTTCATTTACTAACTTTCTAATTCTCGTTCATCTTTTACAAAAATTTTGCCATAACTTCGTTATAGCTAAGTTTTAATCTGTTCTTCATGAACGTTTCTACTATTCCTAACCAAGAAATATGCAACTAACTTATACGCGATGGTTTTAAACTTGTCCATCAACAACAATTAAACTACGATGGTTTTAAATTTGTCCATCAACAACGTTCTTCGTGTTCTTCGTTCGTTCTTCGTTTTAATCGATATTTTGGATTACGATTCCACTTTTTATTAGAATTTGATGTAATAGAACATTATTCCTTACTTATTTCACCTACTTATTCATATAATCCATTCGGATCGCTCTTATTCATTATAAATCTTATACTTTCTTGAGAAATTTATAAACTAAATTTCTAATTCTTATTTCTTCATTTTCTTATGATTTCAACCATATGAAATCATCTCTAACCTAATCTACCTCTTATCTTCATTAAGTTATGTTTTTAAACATAAAAACTTAAAGAAAATTTAAAAGAGATTAGGTTAGGATTCTGCTTCTTCTTTAATCCTCTTCGTTATACAAAGGCCGTGATTTGCAAGCTTTGCTATTACATCGATCACTTTCGATCCGATCATTCATGCTCATGCTCTTCCTTCTCCCTCCCATCCGAATTCTCTCTCTCTCTCTCTCTCTCTCTCTCAAGTGTGGGATTTTCAAAATCCAAAAATGATAAAATGAGCTTCATTTTTATAGATTTTTAAGGCTAAGGGCATTTTAGTCATTTTGCCCCCACCTCCTTACTATTCCCACCTCCTCCCACAACTTAGCCACCAAGTTTACTTGGCCACCACCCTTACTTGGTGGCCAAGTAGCGCCTTCACATGCCCATGGGTCACCCCATGGGTTGCCCCATGGTTTTAACCATCCGCTTACCCATCCTGTTCGATCCGCGGTTTCTTTTCTTGGTTTGGGTCTTAACCCTAATTCTTATTGGGCCTATCCTGGGCTTGATTTCACAAAGCGTTGGGCTTGACATAATCCAAGTCCAATTAGATTCTACAAAGTCCATGAACTCAAAGTTCATTAAGACTTATTAGACATTATCGCATCTCATTCTCGTATTCTCGTATTTTTCTTTGTATATAGTTAAATGCGATATTATATTCATTATCGTCAGTACTAATCTTCGTACTATACTCATATAATAACTAGTATCATACTTGTATCTCTCACGCATAATAACCCTAATGATTATACGTGATCATAAAATTCTCGGAACTCACTTTTCTTAACCCTTAGGTTTTGAGTCCGTAGGCGAAAACTTCATTTTTGCCATAACTGAAATATTATTAAATATTCCATCACGTCTCAAAATTAAACGTAATCTATAACTTCTCGAAATTTCAAAATAAATCTCTGAGCAGAAACGGATAAATAGTGCTTATTTCGTCTTTTTCCCCGAAAATATTTTGTTCTCGGAAAACTTTCGTTTTCTTCTTGAAAATTCTTATTCGCTCAAACTAGCTCGTAGCCAAGATCCTCCTGAATAATAATCATCCTAGGTTATAGAACGATTAATAAACACATAGCACATAATAATATTAATAAAAATTCCTTTTATTAATAATTAATTCTTTAACCCTAAATTCTAGACGATCCAAATTTTCGGGTTGTCACAAACTCTACCTCCTTCATGTGACGAATACTTTCGGGAAAGTACTTGTCGTTGAATAGTTCTTGGAACTTCTCCCAAGACATCTTCAGTGCGGCAGGTTGAGTACGTTTTACCGATTCCCACCAGTAATTTGTTTCTCTTCGCAACATAAAGGTGGCAAAGGGAACCTTTTACTCTTCGGAGCATCCCAAGACATCAAATATTTTGGTGATCTACTTGATCCACATCTCCGCCTTAAGTGGTTTTGGCTCTCCAATAAACTCTGGTGGTCCCAGCTCCTTGAACTGCTTAGCGGTACTGTCCGAGAGTTGCCAGTGTTTCCACCTGCATTTTGGACAGGAGTCTCTCTTGCCTGATGTTGTACGAATTACAGAAAGCTCCTAAACATTCCGTTGTTCGTCATTTGGTCGGTGTTGTTGTTCACCTCAAGATTATTGCCTTCCTGATGCACATTATCCTGAGTTTTGATCTGTGGTGACTCAATGGTCTCCTGTGCTCCATTGCTATTCTCAACATTCCCGGATGTCATTTTCAAACACTGCCACAAAACAAGGGTTAATTGACATGCCACATATTATCCCTATATTTCGACCGACCATTTAAATAACAAATAAACTTAGGTAGGTCATACTAACGAAGGAATTACCCGTCTCTCCTCTCTAGTTCTAGTCTCACATCTCACCCGGGATCATATCCTAAGCTTTGATATAATCGTGGCGCCCCCAAAATAGGTATACATCACCCATTCTGAGTCGCCAAATACATGGTATAAAATTCAAATACAACTTAATAATACAACTGTCGTGTAAAATACTACAAAATATAAACTGAGAGTTTTAATACTAATATTGTCTTCTAGACAGTATTCAAACTCAAATGGAGTTATCAATACATTTATTATCACACTATTTCATAGAATAGTGAGGACTGCTAATACAAACATCTGGACCGTCACTCCGTTTCTCGACTAGTCCCGGCTACGTTCTCATTTCCTGAAGAGAACAATGAAAGCAAAAGGGTGAGCTCAACTAGCCCAGTAAGAAATATTATGACTAAGATATTGCAAAATAATTTATCGTTAGCCTTCAGTAGTGTTAAACTGATAAAATATAACAAACATCAAGTTTAACTGCAACAGAACAAGCAATCCATTAGAAGAGTCAAGTAGAGCATGATATCTACTATCTTCTATGATTTAAAAGGTTTTCATCACTTTTATCGCTGAGACTCGGCTTAATAAATAATCAACATCATCGAATCAACCCTGCATTACGGCCAAGGATATTCTTTAGTATCACGACCACAAATTATCCATGTAATACGGGACAAGGATATTCGTGTATTCATCAATGGTCATGATCATGCCAACAACTGTCTATCAATGCACTATGGGCTAATGAGAACTTTTACCACATCTTTTGTAATATTACGGTAATGATTATACCGAATAATCCCTGGTCATAATCATACCAAGTTCATCTATGCATTACAGGCCACAGATGACTTTCAACATAATATAAGCATGAGGATGATGACAATGATATAAGAATTCAATTAACTGAAAGCAAAAGATAAATTTTAAAAAATTTATAATTTAATTTATCCAGAAATCAATAACGTCCAAATTGTCAACATGATACTGCTTTGTGGAGTAAAATTCAAGAATAATATTGTATCAAAAATGATTTGGACCGAAAAGAAATTAATTTTAGTCATGAATAGTACCCCGGGTGAATAGTAACTGAGTGAAAAGTAATTTTGGGAATAGTAACCCCGTGAATAGTACTCCGACATGAAAATGTTAAAACTTATCAAGAATGCTCAGAATAATATTTCCATGAAAAGATCTGGGATGAAGCCCTGAAATATCAAGGATATTCTACTAATTTTATGGAGTATAGAAGCCAAAACTTTAACCAAATGAGTATAGAATTCAAAATCTGAAACGAAATAATATTATTTACATACTACAGAGTATGGAAGAAAATATTATTTCAAGCGAATATTGAATAAAAAAAACATCTCTTACCTTGAAAAAAAAGAGTATTCCAACTGGTATAGCGGAGATATTCTTGAAGAAAATTTTCACTGTTTTTTACGCCCAAAGCTTTCTAAAACTCGAAAGAAATACGTCAATATTATAGAAGAAGAATTCTCTAATTCTGGTGTGATTTTCAATTCTAACTAAGCATCATATTTATAGGAGAATGGAAATGATACTATTTGAAAAAAAAAATCACGGACATACAGTATGGAGGTTCACGGTAGGCAAATTTGCTTTTTTTTTAAAAAATTGATTTTACTTATCACGAGACTACGTCTGAAATACTATCGTAATAAAATATAATATATTCTATTTTTCATATAAAACAAAACTTATTAAATATATTATTATATATATTCCCTCCACCTCCCGTTTCCTTCCTCCCCTTCCCCTTCCCCTTCCCCTTCCCCTTCCCCTTCCTATATATATATATATATATATATATATATATATATATATATATATATATATATATATTCTCTCCTCTGTTTTCTCTTTATTTCTCCACCATTTATTTCTTTCGGTTATTCCCCCACATATGGCCCCACCTTTATATACTAAATAATTTTTTACCGATTATTTTAAAAAATAGATAAATGTGGGTCCATAAAATAAGCAAAATTTACATCAAATACTTCATAAAAATTCCCTCAATATTTTTAACAATATTTATTCATTATTATTATAACTCGCAATATTACCAGATTGTTCTCAGGAAAGAGGAGGCTTTTCGATAAGAATTTCTCTCTATTGGCGCGCAATTAGGTGACCAAACCTCTACTCGACAGAACTTTCTAGACATTGTTAATTATGCAGATAATAATATGAATAACTTGTCATCTCAATTATTGATTTAATAATATATAAAATATTGACAATAATTGAATCAAATAACGTGAGATACTATGCAGCAATTACTGTGATAATAATTGAATAAAATTGTGTGACTTCTCACGTCAAGATCAATCTGCGTCTTCTTATGCAATCACGCATATTCTTGTATACTTTTAACACCAAGGTATTTCAATAGTTAACGGTAAAACTTCATGAATTACTTTTATAAAAAGATATTTACGTAGTTTTCTAACTCCAATAATAATTGCGTTGTGGGGTCCACCAATGATTGATTGTACGTCATTAAATGCGAATATTTCCCGACCAAACGAATATAATATAACAACTTGCGTACTTTGCAAAAATTATAAATATTACCTACAACTATAACATTATATCACATTCACTCCTTAATATTCACAAATGATATTTATAGAAAATTCATCTTTATTCATAAAAGTTGGGTTTTTACAAATTTGTTCATGCTAGTTCACAATTATATTGTAGAACTTTAGCCAGCTTATTGTTCAATTCTTTCTATCATGATATATCATTAATTTATTGAACTTTTACTTGCTGAACAAACTTGTTGCTCACCCTTGCTATATCATGATAAACATGGCAGATTAGAACGAATACGTCGGATAAAAGAAAAGATAAAGACAAGTCCAGCTTTGGATTATAGGTGCAACTAAATTTGTAACAGTAATGTATGTTAATGACATTGTATGTTAGATAGGTTATGAATTGTGTATAAGTTAAGGTTACTCAACCTTAGGGATAATGTGTAAAGTGTAATGTATAAACAATTTATGTTTATATCTTCCGCAATATTAATAGTTATTGAATGATTGTACCAGATCCGCGGTGATTTGGGATCCGGATCTGGAGCCCTCACAATTAGTCCAATAATTATAAAATGATTTAAGATGGAAAACTATTTAATATTATGTTTAATAAAGTATTATAATTCATCGTGTGAGATTATAAATTTATGTACAAAACTAACCTTTATTTCTTTTAATATGACTAACGTATGCTGCACAAGTTTTTCATTTTTCTTTCCTTTTATATCATATCAGTATTTTTATGCCAACTATTACAGCACTCTTCAATTTCTCTCATCTATCCGTAAATAAAACTATTTTCACTTTTTATAACTAAATATATCAAGATTAATACTCACTCTGTTTTAAGAAATAGCATCGTAATTGACTTGTTGAGGTTAATATAAAAAAGTTTTAAATTCAAATTTATGTAATATAATAATAAATATTATAAATTAAGTATCTAAAAATTATTATTTATTATTTTTTTCTTTTTAATGAATTGTCTTAATTTTTAAAATATCATAATTTGATTTTAAAAATCAATAATAATTTATAATTTAAAACGTATAATAAATTTACGATGAGAAAAAATAAATAAATTCACACAGAGATGAGAATCTTATCCCTCAATATGAACCGCATTAAAAAAATAACAATCTGTCCATTTGTATATTATATTTTTTAAGATTTAATGAATTTAAAAATATCTCTTTTTCTGTTTTTTTTCGGTGCAACAATAATGCATACTATCTCATGAGCATTTAGTTGACTTGAAATAAATTTTTCCATGACGAGGTTGATCATAGTTGCCTCTAGTACGTACATGTTAGTACGTATATGTGATATATTTAAAAAAAATTATTTATTTATAAGTATTTTTTTAATGTATAAATAAGTTTAAATTATAGTTTAAAATAGAGTAAAATATACTAATACCCTCTGTAGATAATCATAATAACATTCACCACCTTTCTAGTTTTTTCAAGAATAATCGATTCTCTCTAGTCTACAATATGTAACATTCACTACCCTGCTAGTGTGGTTGACCAACTAATATTTAAAAATATTTTTAATATAATGTCTAATACACCCTTCAAGTTATAATGTTTAATTTCTCCACTAAATATAAATTTGTATATCATAATTTTTACTTTACTTGATCTAATTAATTAAATTATGAAATTGTGCAATAAATAACATAAAAGTCAAAAAATAATAAATATTCATTTTATCAGGAAAATAAAGTCATACAATTTTTACTAATTAAATTTCTCAAATATTAAAATTTACGTGATATATATTCAAATATATTTTTTGTAATTAAAAAGTATAATGTTAATACCCATACAAATTATAAATTAACGCAATAAAATAATAATAATTTTTTCAAATATTAAAATTTACGTAAAACAAACTTATTATTACAATTTAAACGAATCTTATTACTCATATAAAAAAGTATTAAAATTATATTAATTATTTTTCTCATATATTAAACTAAACATAAGTCACACTTAAACATAATTATTTACTTTAAAAAATGACAAATTTTGTTACTCAAAAAAAAAAAAAAAAATATATTAAAAGAATTTTTTTTACAAGATAGAGGTAGTAATAAATATAATTAAATTTTTTTATTTAACATTGCATAAAAACAACGTCAACTATCAGTATACTAAAAAATGTAATCAAAATCATAAATATCCCAATTTTTATATATACTCAATAAAATTTAACATATAAAAATTATAATATGAAACTAAAATTCAAATAATATTTTTGTTGTTAAGCACCAAAAACTAAACTATCAATATACTCAATCACTCTAATTAGAATAGCTTCATTAATAATTTAATTTAAATTTTTTTAATATTTGTATCACTTATCCAAAAATATGTGTTAATTAAACTAAATTAACTTTTTATAAGTTACTAACAATTTAAATGAGATAGTTTTAATTACAAATAAAACTATAATTAAAATGTATTGTATTAAAAAAAAGGATAATTAAACACACACACACACACACACACACACACATATATATATATATATATATATATATATATATATTATTTAGTAATTAAAATTTAATAAAATACAAGGGTAAATATGTAATTTTATCTATTTAGTCAACCCTAAAAACTTGCAGGAGTACTAACTGTTACTTAAGAAACTAGAGGGGAGATGAGTGTTATTATGATTATCTAGAGGGGGTGTCACTGTGTTTTACTCTTTAAAATATGTTATTATTAGTAAGGGTATAATAGTCTAAATGATATTTTTTATTTAATCCTTTAATTAATTTTATAAAAAACAAACATAATATGACATTATTTTAAATTATCACATGAATAATTTCATAAAAAAGTAAACATGTGACTGAACTATTTAATCTTAAATCTATGTTTGTTTGCAAAAAACATGTTTTGGATTGAACTGTTTGTCTTAATTTAACACTATTTCGGACTATTAGGGGGGTGTATTCAATTATGATTTTTAAAGACTTTTAAAGATTTTAAAAGTTTAGTTGTATTCAATCAAGACATTTAAAGAGTTTATAAAAGTTTAGTGGTATTCAATTATAACTTTTTTTAATGTCTTTAAAAGTTAGGTGATATTGAATTAAAATTTTTATAAAGTCTATAAAAGTATTTTGGTATTCAAAAAGTCATAGATTTTAAAGATTTCTATCAAATGGTAGAGTTTGACAGACTTTAGAAGAAAATTATAACTATCAACCCATATCCAAAGTCTTATCTCATTTCTAAAGACTTCCAAAAAAATACAAAGGTAGATAAAACTAGTTATTAATTGAATTTTATCTTTTATTGGGTCAAATTAGTTATTTATTTTATATGGGCTAATAAATATTAATATGTGATGGATAAATAATTTGATAAAATTTGGGCCATAAAAATAATTGAATTTATTATAATAAGAGAATTAACAAGATATATTAATAAGTAAATAAATAACTAGACCTAATCTGAATTGATGAGGGAAAAAGCAGCCGTTCGAAAGCTTTCAATTGGTGAAGTTTTGCAACTTTTGATCATATAAATTTTCATTGTCATATTATTTTGTGAAAAACATAGTTTGATATTCCTACTAAAAAGCGTACGCATATGCATAAAGTATATATAGCTCAATAAAAAATGAATTTATTATTGTGTCTGTAGTTTCAAAAGTTTTATTGGTATCCGAGTATCCAAATTCTAAATGTATCATGAAATGAGTAGAATAATGTGAACGCTTTCAACATATATAAAATCTCATGCCACAATAATATAATGAGATTTACTTTTGTTCAAAAAAAAGATGAAGATGTTGTACACATGGGCTAATTAACAATTAATATAAGTTGAAAAATATATTAGAAGTATACAAAAGTCTATCACAGTCTTGATAAAAAATTTATAAAAGTCTGTTACTTATTTCATTGAGTTTATAAAAGTCATTTTAAAAAAGTCTTTAAAGTCTGTGAAAATCATTAAAATCTTACAAATTCTACAAAAGTCTATCACTTTAAAAAAGTCTTTAAAAATTTTAATTGAATACATTCCCCTTAGTCTCTTAATATGGGATTATTAGTCTCATAAAGTCATTTGATAGTTTAAATTATGGGGGACTATTATTCTCACATTTATCATGAAATTATATAATCTCTCATAAATAGTCTTAAAAATGACAAAAAATAATCTTGGGACTATTTAAAGGACTATTAATCCCCCATCATGGAATAAAATAGTTCGAAGTCATGTTAAATTAAGACAAATACTCCAATCCCAAACATAGCCTAAGATTAATAATTTTAGAATTATATTCACATAGATTACAATCTCAATATTATAAATCTTGCCGAACAGACATAACCGTAGTATACAATTATAACTTTTAACTAAATAAATGTAACTTATATTTTATAAAATTGTCCGAATGAACCATCTAATTTAGACATCTTAAATTCAAATTCCCCTTTTATCACCTCAAGGGGTGGAAAACTTGGAATTAAATTCTCTAATGAGGCTTCTGCAACTGGGTAATGTGAAAATGACACCCTCAGATTCCAAATTACGTAAACTAATTCTCTTTTGAGTCATTGACAGCTCCATGATAGTGCCATTTTTCCTCCCTAAATGCCAGTCAAATAATTTAAGAGAATTTTTTAGAAGTAAAAGGTTCGCTTAAATAAAAGAAGAAGTATATTAGTAAATAGTAAGAGGAATGCTTTTTGTGCAATCGAGACCAACTAGACAAACGTGTGTAATAAAGTTTATAAAGCCAATAAAATTATGAAAATAGTATATCTTATAATTTTAATAATCAATTTTTTTATTGTCAATTATATAAATGATTATTAGTGATAATCATTTTAATCAGATATGTAATATGGTGAATCATCTTATAATACTATCCAATTACGTGTCAATATTAATTAACATCACAATTATAAATTAATAAGAAAAATTTCACAATATATAATATGACTTTTAAATTATATAGTGCTATTTGTTTTTCTCCTAGTTGATTGTCATTAACTCAATATAGATAGCATCAGTATTCTAAAAATTTTCGCATAGGTGCTAGGCCTCCCCTTGGCGTCCTGTCTAGGCATTAGGCCCTCCCTTGGTGCCCTTGGTGCCTCACTTAGGCCCAAGGTGGCAAAACAATCCCTCTAGAAAATTAGGCGGTGTCTAAGTGGGGTCTAGGCGGAGATATTTTTTTAATTTTAATAACTACCCAAACTAAATCTTGATATATATATATATATATATATATATATATATATATTAATGATTTACCATATTCATAATACAGGTTGTAGCATATCAAATCACAACAAAGAAATGAAACAATATCAATTCAAAATGGATAATTTTATTATAGTTGTAATTTTTGAACTTGTACTTAACTTCAAATTATATAAATGATGATACATTTGTAATATTTAGTTTAATTCAATATAATTCTTAAATTTATGTTTAGTTTCTTAAGTTTTAATATTGAATTAAATTCTTGAAAATTTAAATTTTATTATTTAATAGCAATCTTGTTTATGAATAAAACTAATACGTTAAAAATATGTTTGAATTTTGAACAATTGCATGTTTGTGTTTGAACTTTGACATTAGCAATATGAATATGTGTTTGAACTTTAAGTAAAGACCTTTATTATTTTTATTATAGATTGTTTTGCTTTATTAATTATTATTTTGTTTGGATAAACGTAAGATAAAATATTAAAATTGATTTACAATAAAAAATTCTGTCTAGGCCCCGCCTAGGCTCCCTAAACGTTAGGCCCCCCGCCTTTTAGAACATTGGATAGCATGATTCTATACTAATAAATGATCTTTCTTCATGGATACCTCCTTCAATATTTACAACAGAGAGAGTAGCAAATTAATATTCAAATGTTATAAAGTTAATTAGTATATTTATAAATATTTTGAATATATAATACTTAAGAGTTCTTCTAGGGGACCAAATTTTTTTAGACGGGGGTAGTGACCGGTCGGATTTTTTTTTTTTTTGTTGATTACAAAATAATTAATATGATTTATTGGGCCCGAATTTTTATAAAATACGATGATTTATGTGTCTTTTGGATACACGTAACAAGCGAGGATTATCTGATGCATGCAATCTCGCTTTTTTACGCGATGTATCCAAACGACACCTAAATCACAAAGATTTTATAAAATTTCGATTCAATAAATCTCATTAATTATTTTATAATCAAAAGCAAAAAAAATAAAAATAATTTAAATTCGAATTAGGCCACTATCCTTATTTCAAATCCTTGATCCCCTAGACTTTTTCAATACTTAAATATATTTTTGACATGTTTTAAATTTCTTGTCACTCATGTAAAAGATCTGCTGCACATAATGTGAGATAGAGATATTTATAAATAAAAAAATGGGAAATTGTTAAATCTATAACATAAATTGTTATTTTCACAACAAAAGTGTTGCTATAGATCCTATAGCGACGATTTTTACCATCGCTATACATCTATAGCGACACTTTTGTTATGAAAATAATAAAAAAAATTATGAATTTAACAATTACTTAAAAAAAATGCTTGTGAAATATTTTTGTAACTTTTAAATAATAGTTCATGTCATTGTAAGACAAGGTTGATCATAAGAATTTTAAGCCAACGAACAAGTAATTACTTCATTTCAAGTAACATTGAGAAAATTTCAAGGTACTTTTCATTATGTATTTCTTCATTTATTATTTATAGAACGCTTAATACATGTTAAAAATTATAATTTATTTTAAAATATAACTATTTTACTTAAAATTATAACATTATTTTTAGTGCGATGACTAAATATGTACTAATACTGCATTCATCCTATAATATATGATATTTTAGAGTTGTGTATAAGAATTAAAGAAATGATTGTATAACATGAGGACGGATCTAAAACACTCATCTTAAATAGTACTCTCTCTTAAATAACACTCATTTATTAAAATTACGTCGTTTTAAGGATTCTTTTAAAATACAAGTGGGGCCGCATGTGACATTTTTATAAATAAAAGGAAAACAAGTGATACCACTCTATTTTAATATTATTTTGTATTTTAAAAGAATCTCTAAAACGACGTAGTTTTAATAAAGAAGTGTTATTTAAGAGAGAGTGTTAGTAAGATAAGATTTAGCTTTTAGATCCGCTCTCACAGATAACATTAAATATAATATTAATTATCTATAATACCATTATCATATACTTATCGCATACTCTTTCTTATCTGTAATATTTTTTCATAAGATATAATTTTAAAAATATAATTAATTCTCCTATATTATATAAAATATTAAATGATTTTAAAAAATAAAATTATTTAAAAAATTATATATTATGAGACGGGATATTACACAAGTAATTACATCTCGCTATGTGAAAACAAGAAAGCATTCAAAAAATCATGGGTGGGCCATGGTAAGCCGACTTCTATAAGTTATATAAGCCACACAAAACTACAAAATTCAACTTGTTATTCCTATAATTCTATCTACAGCTGTTATTAGTGACCCATTTGGGTAAAGCTCAATTTTAAACTTTTTTCTTCCAATTTTATCCCTTTATCTTTCCCAATATTCCAAACACATCCTCTTAAGTGAATAACACCCTATCAAGTTGACGACCCTTCCAAACCTTATTGGCCCAAAATACAAGTCAAAAGAAATTAAACTATTAACGCTACAACCAATGAGAAACTGCCATGTCAGTATAATTTTTTTATCATGACCCCACATTATCACTCCTTTTTCTTATCTTTATCTCCCTTCTAAAGAAAAACCCTAACTCAGAACCTTTTTTTTACTCAACCCTCATTAAAAAAAGAAGGGGTTAGAACATAGAAGTAGAAGTAAGAGAAAGCTGAAAAAAAACAAGAAAAAAAAAACAATTTACCATTTCCATTTCTTCACCAACCAGAAATTCACTTTCCCTGTTTGGGAATTTCAGCTGGAAATTACCCAGTAAAGTGATGCCGGAGAATTCAATGTTGGTGGAGAATTCAGGAGGTGGTGCCGCCGTGAATCCTGAAAATGAGGGTCGTGGTGGGTCAGATTCGGGTGGGTTTGAAGGAGGAGGTGAGAGAGTGGGAGGGGAAGAGGGTGACCAGAATTCAGCCGGTAACCGGTGGCCGCGGGAGGAGACTCTGGCTTTGTTGCAGGTAAGGTCTGATATGGATGTTGCATTTCGTGATTCAACCGTTAAAGCTCCTCTTTGGGATGAAGCTTCTAGGTATGTACTTTCCAAAAACAAATTTAATATAATTCAATTCAATTTAATTTTTAATTTTTTATATTAATTTTATGATAAAGTCTTTATACGTTGACATAGTGACCAAATCTTATGTAATTTTCCCTGAAATTTAATTATAAATAATGGAATTTAATTCATTTTGACTAAATTTGCAATGATATAGTTTCATGTTTTAAATATGTTTTTTTAAGTTGTAATTTCAGTACTTTTTCTTCAATTATTGTTCTTACTAATCATGTGAGATTGTGTAATCATTAGGTGTACTTTATTCTGTTCTTGTATAAAATTTTAAACTATTTTGTATAGGATAAAATATATTTTGATATTGTTGAATTTAAAGTTGTAAGAGGACAAACAGATTGCTTAGAATGATTGAACTGTTGTTATCAGGAAATTAGGCGAGTTTGGGTATCATCGAAGCGCCAAGAAATGCAAAGAGAAGTTTGAAAACATTTATAAATATCACAAGAGAACGAAAGAGGGTAGATCCGGTAGACAGAATGGAAAAAATTACCGATTTTTTGAGCAACTAGAGATTTTTGATAACCAACCCTCATTTCCATCTCATCCGATTAACAAAATTAACCAATCCTTTATGGCGGACCAAACTATGCCCATGCCAAAAACAACAACCAATTCTGTGATAATGGTAGAACCCATAAGTCAGGTTTCTCAAGATGATGTTATAACGCCTTCCTTAACCCAAAACCCGAGTTTTGAATTCATGTCCATTTCTACATCGTCGACCTCCTCTTCTGGGAAAGAATCCAGAAGAAATGTTAAGAAAAAGAGAAAATTGATTGATTATTTTAATGGATTGATGAAGGAAGTATTGGAGAGGCAAGAGAATTTACAGAACAAGTTTATAGAAGCGATTGAAAATTTTGAGAAAGACCGGATGGCTAGAGATGAAGAGTGGAAGATGCAACAAGTGGCTAGAAAGGTGAAAGAACAAGAAATTCATGCTCGTGAACGGGCTGCTTCTGCTGCAAAAGATGCTGCCGTGATTGCTTTTTTGCAAAAGATTTCAGACCAACAAAGCCCAGTGCAGTTACCAGTAACGCCTACTCCATTAGAGAAAATTATAAATATGAATGAGTTTAGTATTGGTGAGAATACACATATTGAAAAGAGTATCGGTGACAACTCTATTCAAGTGGCTTCTTCGCGGTGGCCAAAAACTGAGATTGAAGCTTTAATTAGGCTAAGAGAAAATTTAGACTTCCATTATAACGATAATGGATCAAAGGGTCCTCTATGGGAGGAGATTTCATGTGCTATGAAGAAGCTTGGTTATGATAGAAGTTCCAAGAGGTGTAAAGAGAAGTGGGAGAACATCAATAAGTACTACAAGAGAGTAAAAGAAAGCAATAAGAAGCGGCCTGAAGATTCAAAAACATGTCCTTATTTTCACATGCTTGAGTCACTATACGAAAGGAAGTCGAAGAAGGTTGATAACAGTACTTCGGATAGTTCTGATTGTAACTTGAAGCCCGAAGACATTTTGATGCAAATGATAGGCCATCAACAACATCTAGTACAACAAAAGTCGGCAATAAGAGATCATGGAGAAAGTGAAAATTTCGGTCAAAGTCCAGAAAATGATGGAAATGAGGATGATGATGATGATGATGATGATGATGATGAAAAAGAAAATGAAGATGATTATCAGATTGTTGCTAATAATTCTTCTTCAGTGGCCATTAGGGAGTGAGGAGACAAGATGGGAAGGTTTTTTTTTGGTTAAGGCTGAACTGAATGTGCAACATTTTGGCAAGCGAGTCATTTCATTGTGGAGGTGTGGGGCAGATTCCAATGGCTTTTAGAGTGGGCTTTGTGAGTACTAAAAACAAGTGCGCTCATTGGGAAGTGGCAGCCTTTAGCTTTTCTTTTATATTCATAGCTTTTTTTATTTTCTTTTCTTCTTTGTTTTTTGGGTTAAATTTATCACTTTTCTGTTAGATATATAGCGTGAGAGTGAGAGTAATGTTGGTGTGCAATGTAATATTGTAATATATACTTTTTTTGGCAGTTCACACCTTGCAGCTCTTGTGTTTGTAAAAGTTTGATTTACTTTTTTGTTTGTGATTGTAAACTCCATAGTGTCATCAATAAATATGGATCTGCCACTCTAACATGATAAAAGGATTGTACCTAGCTGGTATTATTTACTGTGGGCTAGCTAGCTACCTAGTTAAGGAGCTCAGGACAGTTTAATTGTTGAAGTATGTAAATTTACCTATAGTCTAACTTTGAGCCCGTTTGGGAGGTGACTGTTGTCCGATTTTACAATCAACAATTACGTGCAAGTATACACGATCAACAAGTAATAAAATAATAAGATAGAGTGTCGAACCCACATGAATATCTATTTAACAAATTCTAACTAATAGTTTTATATCAATTCAATTTTATTTAAACAATTGAATTTTGTGATTATTAATTGAAAACTAAATTTAAGTAATTAAAACTAAATGTAACACAGAGAGTTGATTAAGTTGATAAAGGTTCAAGACTATAATATTTCTAATTATGCATTATAAATCAATTACTCAATTCATCCAATTATTAAATTCATTTGAGTTGTTAACATGAATTCAAAGTATTTATAAGTCCTTTTCCAAGTGATCAAATAAAACTATTCAATTCAATTAATTCTGCGATATTCTTATGCAAAACAAAAGAATCAAATTCATTAAGTACCAATTCTCAATTGTCGCATGTAGTGAAAAAAGATATCCTTATTCAATTCACAACCCTAATTATTCATCTCATGCAAATAACTAAAAGAATACATACTATCACATTCAATTCTAACCATATATTTCATCTCCTGAATTCATCTAGTGTAACACGATAATCGTTGGCCAAACAATTAAACATTAAACACAAAATATGATAGCCAACTCAATTTGAATAAATAATTTGATTAATATAAGTAATCAATTCATAAGTAAAAAAGGTTCAATTGTAGGCTTAATTTGAAAATTAGTTCATACTGAAAATTAAAAGGCTTAGATTTGAATTAGTACCCTAAACTATAGGTCATATTCCACTTCGGCGATTCACCTTTCAATTTTGTCAATTAGATGATTGAACTATTAATTTTTTCCAATTACAACAAATTGAGTCTGCCACGTCAGAAATTGCTGACGTGGCTATCTGGGTGGGCCATAATTAAGCTGATGTGTAATAAAATAATAATTTTTTAATTTCTAATTAAACATTTATGATATATTAAAGGCTAAAATTGTCAAATAACTTTCTATCAAACATTAATAATAATCAAAAACAACAAAAAGCAAAACCCAACCATCAGAGCACCACCACCGCCGCCACCACCACCACCACCACCACCGCCGCCTCAGCCTTGACCACAACCATAACCACCGCCACCATCACCATCTTCCCGACAACCTCCTCCTCCATAGCCACCACCCCCACCATGTCTATCTTCACAAAGTCTATCACTGCCTGTCGCAAAATCCATTGCCGCCGCCACCACTTCTTCCGTAGCCACCACCTCCACCATACCAGATCTGAACTATTCTCCCTACCAAGGAGCTCCTTATGAAGTTCAAGATCATCCGCATCAACAAGAATGAAACCAAAACCCAAAACCCAAATGAATCCATCAAACCAAATCCCTCGCATCATTATGCCATCTGTTTACGCTACCGCCAAGATACTGCAGCACATCAACACAAACCGATTCGCTCAAGAATCAAATCTTATCATCACAACCTCCATTTAACCGTGTTTACGAGTTTTTTTCGCACGAAAAGAAAAAGGAATGGAATTGAATAGAATGGAAAAGGAAAAGATATGTAAAAGGGTTAAACCCTTTACACACAATACATACATACATACATATGTAGCTATAGAGAGAGAAAGAGAGGTGGTTATGTTTGTTTGCAGGCAGTGATGCAATAAGGGCTGTTGCTTTCTCCGGGGGACTTGGTGAAATCATCGGCTCAGAAGAGATGATCAGAGAAATCATAAGTTATGGCAAAGAGGGGTACATAAAAGTTATGGAATAAATCAATTAGATGTTTTATTTTAATTAGAATTGTTAAATTAGGTTTTGACTATTTTGCCCATGATTTAAAAAGATTTGTTATGTAATGAATAAAATATAGTTTTTTTGCCACATAAGAGTCTTAAGGCCCCACACAATTTGCCACGTCAGCAATTTCTGACGTGGCGTGTTCAATTTGTTGTAATTGGAAAAAATTGATAGTTTAATCATCTAATTGACAAAATTGAAAGGTGGATCACCGAAGTGGAATATGACCTATAGTTTAGGGTACTAATTCATATTTAAGCCAAATTAAAATAAAAAATCCCACAATTAAATTACAGAATTGAGAAGAAGAATAAAATCTTAGTAAGTGTCCGCAGTCTTCAATCTCAAATCTGAACTTCTTGTAATGATCCTTTGAACTCTCCTATCCCAAGCTCCAACTCTGTCTCCAATCTTTGTGTGTATGTTAGGGTACGTTTTGATTCCAATCTCTGTAGTCCCTTTTATAGTTTAATGTTAAGTTTCCTCCAAGTCAACCTCTTAATGTAGTCCCGTTCAATATAGGAATTGGCTTTTAAATCTCAGCCCCTGAAAATCTCGACCAACTATGCCTGACCTCCAGTGCCTCGGCGCTGGTAAGTTGCAAGAAATTACTATTTTACCCTTTTGCTTGCCAAAAGTTCTCAAAATTGCCCTTCAGCTGTTTAAACCTACAAAACACACACTAAACAAGTAATATGTCCTAAAATACTTAAAAACAAGCAAATTACTAAGTCTAAAAATACCTAATTCATGGGTAAATTATTCACTCATCAAATACCCCCAAACTTAGACAATTGCTTATCCTGAAGCAACACCAACAACTAAAACAAAATGAATGCAACTAAAACACTATATGAACAAACAAACTCAAGCATGGTTTAACATTGATAACCTTAATCAGCCTCAAAAATCCTTAAACACAACTCAAATGATTGTTCAAAATCAAACGTTAGTTAAACTTGCAATATCATCAATTCAATTTATTTCTAACCCTCAATGTGCGCGTGTGCATCAACATGTCTATCTCACCATAAATCAACTAAACTTATAAATCATAAGGCTCAAAGACAGATAAATACATATATAAGAAATTTATTACCGCTCTATAACTTAGATACCATGTATTTCAAAAATTTCTTATTATATTGATTTTTCCATTTTTTTTAAACTCAACCAGTGCAATGTTCAGTTTCCTTAGGCTTTTCACTGCTACCCTTGTAGCGAGCTTTTGACCAACAACTCCCAAATCAGTCAGCTTTAAAGTACTAGGTGTAGAGACACCCCAACGGATCTAATAACCCGAGCAGCAACAACTACAAAACTAAACTAGCCAAGTGATTATTTACTTATTTATTTTGACTTGTGCAATATTAATCTTTATTAGGCTTTTCAAAGTTACCCTTGTAGTGAACTTTCAACCAATGACTCCCAAACCAGATGGTTTTAGGGCGTTGAGTGTAGAGACACTCCTAAGGGTTTACTTGTTCGAGTAACAGAGGTCACAAAGACAACTTAGTCAAATAGTTTATTTTTTGAATAAATAATTTCCAAAATACTAAGTATACTAAATCATAGAGGGTGATCTTAATCAGTCATAAGCCTCAGATTCTTTCAGTTCAACTAACTTACGGTTAAATTGACTAACATTGTCCAATTAAACTCAGGGTTTTCTTTAACAAATCAAATTAACAATATCCACAAGTTACTTTTAGCTATCATTTTCCCATTCAATTAAGTTATCACTTAATTGGTAGCATTTTTATCATCGGCTATCAACAAGGTTTATATCTCATAATGCTCAAGTTGTTAATAACTATACTAACACAATGCAAACTAACACATAATCACAATACTAAATTCTAAACATAGTCTAGATGCAAAACAACCTAACATGAACATGCAATCCTACTATGAAAACTACCCCCAAACTTAAGTAGAGCAATGTCCTTATGCGAAAAGTAAAGAAATTTTAAACTGAGGACTTTCTGATTTGGTTAATCTTCATGATCGACCTCTTCTTCGCTCTCTTCCTCTTGATCGTACGGAAGAAAAACGGGCAAAGTGAGCGCTACAAGAAACTGACTGCAGTCTAGAGCGGGGTTCAACTGAGAAAACATACCAACCAGTGTATTGTTGAAGGAGACATTATACTCGAATATAGCGTCTTGGCGAGCCGTCAACCGGATATTCTGAGCCTAAAGATTATATAACCAACCAGTAACCTCCTGCTGAACCTCCTTAGAAATAACTCGGCAAGGTGCAACGATGTTAGGAGCATGCTGAGGGGTAGCTTGAACAATGTTAAAACCTAATCCCCTCGGGTATGACTTACCACCACCCCAAACCTTGTATCTCATTATCATCTTGTGATCTAACACATGCATTTGTTGTTGCAGCATTTCATCTGACCTCTATTTTACTCCGGCTCGCTCACATAATGCACATATTAAAGATGGATGAGGCAACCCCCATTAGTGGAACCCTCTAAAGCACGTTGAATGGACCTCTGAATTATTAAGCCCACATCCATTCTCTTTCTTTTCACCAAACAGTATAGTAGCACAACTCTTTCTTTGGTGACATCGCTAACATGTGTGCAAGACATCATCTTGGCACAAATGAAGGCATATCATGCCTTGCCATACCTGCTGAGTCGGGAGTGCGAAAAAGTTATTCTACCCCTCTCGTGAGCTCCCCATGTAGTACCAAGCTGACATAATTCTTGAATGATCTGCTCATAATCAAGCCCGTCACTTATAAATGAAGTATACTAATTTTTGTCTCATTCGCTCACCAACTTATAATACTCATTAATCGCATTGTTGGAGAAAGACATTATTTTGCCTCTCACATAAACTCTGAAGTGATTGTGCTCCTTCATATTGGCATAAAACTCTTTAAGTAGAGCAATTACTGCTGGATCTAGCCGTGCTTTGAGGTCGAACCAATCCCGCTCAGCTATTATTATTGCGACCTCACCATCCTTGGTTTGATCCGACCATAACCCTCTTTCTGGAATCAGAGTTTTCTGTGCCATCCTAGTATACCTCTCTTGAGCCGCGACACTGGTGAATTTCTTTTAGTCAAATTGTGCGTCCGGGTTGGAGGATGAGCTATCACCTCGGTGTCTCTTTAATGCCATTATGTCAACCTAAAATGAAATCAAGTCAATGTTAGTTATCCATTCTCATAAACCGTATAAACACCAACTCTTACCAATGTTCAGCACGTTACCCCCAAAGTTAAAGTATGGTGTCAACTCAAAGGTGATATAGTGTGACTTGTGTGCGTACAAGAATTCGAAGGCAACAAGTTATCACAAAACTAACTTCTTTGTACCCAATTGTATTACAAAACCTCAACAGAACCAAAGGCACAACCAATTTAGTATTTCATCATGAGAGAAACTGATGACAAATGTCGTCTCAAATTGTGAATACATTATCTCAATTATTCGCTTAGAATCAACTGAGTCAATTGACATCAAATTATAGCCTAACCAACCTTATAATGCCCAATTTGTGTCACAAAAGTTATACTAGATATCAATGTCACACCCAAGCAGGTACAATATGTATTCACAAGCAACATTTCTCATGGTATTGCAAATTCATCAGAAGCTGTATTCAAACGATTTACCATATACACATGAAATTAATGATGAATGCTTAACATCTTATATTTGTGCATGAATTAGTCCATGATAACAAATTAAACCCAACTGGTTTTACGGTACCCAGTTTTACAACTACCACAAGAGATATCAGAAACACAAACAATTTAGTCATAATTTCCATTTAACATCAAAACATTATTTATCTTAGTCAATCTACTATATGGTTCATCAAAAGCCGTAGTTACCCAAGGTAGCAAGAATACACAATGAATACTATACATCCATCTTTTATTGAACTTTTAATGCAATTCCATAATCAAATTTCCCCAATTGAAGTCATAAATATGCCTATATGAATAACTATATGTTAACATGAGCACAAAAGCAATAAATTGCAGAGTTACCATTCAAAACTTCAAATAGGTAATTCATCGAACACTTTGTGGACATCCCATAACTTCCCTCTAATGTAGCTATTTTTCTTATCCCTAACCCCATACATATCATAACCAACTCAATTCAATCAAGATGTGATAACTGTGACAAACAAAAGTAAATCAATCACAAGATCTTACATGAATCTTTACCTTAAAATAAAATAAAACTTCAACACACCTTGGTTTGGATTGATCAAATAGGGAAGAGAGAGAATTATTTCTATTTGTTGTTCATCCTCCCAATTAGATTTGATAAATGAATTGGAGTTTGTATAGAGGAGGGGTATTATGGTTGGAGGCAGCAGTGGAGAAGTAGTGGAGTCATGGGGGTTTAATGTTGGAGAAGAATTAGGAGAAGTGGATGGGTGGCATACCTGAAACGGGCTAAAAGCCCTAATTTTTTTTTCAAACTTGACTGGCACTGGGATTTGTTTGTCACTTAGTGTTGTGGCACTCTTCATCATCATGGTTGGGCAAGGCATAGCGCTGGGGCATTTTACTTCTTCAAAGTGGAGCGCCGGGGTGTTGAACATATTTGAACTCTGTACTGACTAGCGTCGGGGCGCTGGTTTCCTTTATTTTTCTAGCGCCGGGGAGTTACTACCTGAATTGCCTACACTTCAAAATTTCCTCCTATCTTACAATTATATGCTTGACTTCCATTTCCTCAGCCTGAATGCAATTAAACCTACAACAATAAACTAGATGATTAATGAAACCAATACAAATGATAAAAAAATAAACTACTCTACGAATTGAAGTTTAATTTGAAATGAATTTTTTTAAAAAAACAAAAATTTTGGGCTGCCTCCCAATAGCGCTTGGTTTATAGTCAACTCGACTTATCTGTTGTGCTCATGTATCTGCTGTATTAGTTAGATCAATCGATGACAGATGTCGATCGATATCACCACCCCAATAGTGTTTCAATCTTTGGCCGTTAACGTTTATATTGTTGGCTTTGAGTTTTACTCTTCAACCTCAACTGCTCCATGGGGAGCTACATATGTAATTACGAAGGGTCCCGACCACTTGCATTTCAACTTTCGAGAAATAACCTCAACCCAGAGTTAAGCAACAATACCGTTTATTCTGGTTCAATTTTTCGGTCAAGGATTCACTTATCATGCTACTTTTTTACTTTTTTGTTGTACAACTTGGCATTCTTATATGTTTGGTGTCAGAATTCCTCCATCTCGTTCAATTGAAGCAACCTTTTCTCCCTTGATACTTGTAAATCAAAGTTCAATTTCCTAATGGCCCAATATGCATTATGTTCAAGCTCTACCAGCAGATGACAAGCTTTTCCATAAACCATTCTATATGGCGACATTCCAATAAGATTCTTGTATGCTATTCGATATAGCCATAAAGCGTCGTCTAATTTCATTGCCCAATCTTTACGAGATGGATTCACTACTTTTTCCAAGATTCATTTTACCTCTCGATTTGACACCACTGCTTGACCACTAGTTTGCGGATGATAGGTCGTAGTAACCTTGTGTTAAACCCATATTTGGCGAGCAGTTTGGTGATGTGCTTGCTACAAAAATTAGTGCCCTCATCACTGATTATGACCCTTGGCGTACCAAACCAGGTGAAGATATTTTTCCTTTATAAGAATCTCAACACTACTTTGACATCGTTTGTGGGTAACGTAGCTGCTTCAACCCATTTTGATACATAGTCTACCGCCAAAAGTATGTACTGGTTATTGAATGATGACAGAAATGGACCCATAAAGTCAATATCCCATACGTCAAATGGCTCAACCTCTAGTATGGTGTTGAGGGGCATCTAATGTCTTTTTGATATATTGTCAACCCTTTGGCACTGGTCACACTTTAGAATAAAGAAGTGGGCGTCTTTGAACTAGGTAGGTCGGGAAAACCTTGATCATAACACTTTTGCCGCTTTTCTCTCTCCCCCATAATGCCCCCATACTCCGAAGAATGGCAATGAGTCAATATACTGTCAATCTCTTCATGTGGCACACACTGTCTTATCATTTTGTCCGCATAAGTTTTGAAAAGAAAGGGTTCCTCCCAAAAATACTGCTTGACATCATGGATGAACTTCTTTCGTTATTGAGAGTTCAAATAAAAAGTACATTGCTTACTAGATAGTTACATAGTCTGCGTACCATGGTACTTCCGTCGTAATTCAAAAAAGTTGCTCATCCGGAAAAGACTCATTAATCACTACGTCATCCTTTTTTTTTGAGTTCTCGATCTTTCCAACCTTAAAAGATGACCGGCTACCTGATTTTCTATGCCTTTCCTGTTGCAGATTTCAAGGTCAATTTTTTACAGGAGAAGGACCCATCAAATTAATCTTGGCTTTGCATCCTTCTTTGCAATCAAGTACTTTATAGCTGAATGATCTGTGTATACTATTACTTTAGTCCCAATCAACTATGCCCGAAACTTGTCGAATGCGAACACTACTGCAAGTAACTCCTTTTTTGTTGTGGAGTAACTGAGTTGTGCATCTACTAAAGTCTTGCTCGAGTAGTAGATGGTATGGAAAATCTTGTCTCTCTATTGCCCCAATACTGCACCAAATGCATAATCACTCGCATCACACATCAGTTCAAATGACAAGGTCCAATAGGGATCAACTATAACTCGAGTTGTGACTAACTTCTTTTTGAGCACTTCAAAGGCATCAACGCACGACATCCATTTTAAATGGGACATTTTTTTCAAGGAGTGTACATAAAGGTTTGGATATTTTGGAAAATCTTTGATGAAACATTTGTAAAAACTTGTGTGACCCAGAAAACTCCTTATTCCCTTTACAGATGTCGGCGGAGGTAACTTTTTAATTGTTTCAAGTTTTGCTTTGTCTACCTCTAAGGCGGCTGCTGAAACCTTATGGCCCAAAATTATTCTTTCTTTCACCATGAAGTGACACTTTTCCCAATTGAGCATTTAATTTGTCTCCACACATCGTATCAAAACCAGAATTAGATTACAGAAGCATAAGTCAAAGTTGTCCCCAAAAATAAAAAAATCAACCATGAAGAATTCAAAATTCTGCTCTACCATATCTGAGAAAATAGCCATCATACATCGCTGGAATGCCGGTGCGTTCCAAAGGCCGAAGGACATCTGTCGGAATGCAAAAGTTCCACAGGGGCATGTAAATATAGTTTTGTCTTGGTCCTCTAGAGCTATCGCAATCTGGTTATATCCCGAATGCCTATCCATAAGATAATAGAATTGATGACCCGCCGATTTATCCAACATTTGAACAATAAATGGTAAGGGAAAGTGATCCTTGCGAGTAGCCTTGTTCAACTTGCGGTAATCTATGCACACTCTCTAACCTGTAACGGTTCTAGTAGGAATGAGCTCATTATTCTCGTTTGCAACCACAATCATTCCCCCTTTTTTCGGTACGCACTGTAAAGGACTTACCCAAGAAATGTTTGAAATCAGATAGATAATGCAGGCGTCTAACTACTTTATGATTTCCTTCTTTACTACTTCCTTCATGATTGGATTCAGCCTCCTTTATTGCTCAATAACTGGTTTTGCTCCTTCCTTAAGTAGAATTTTATGCATGCAAAACGATTGACTGATCCGCTTAATATCTGTTATTGTCCACCCAATTGCTGTTTTGTTCCCCCGTAAAACTCTTAACAATTTTTCTTCTTGAGTTTTGTTTAGGTTAGTAAAAATAATAACTGGTAATGTGTCAGAATTTCCCAAGTAGGCATACCGTAAATGAGAGGGAAGAGGTTTGAGTTCTAGCATAGGTGGTTCCTCCAATGATGATTTGGACCTCTTTTCTCCTCTTTCAGGCCGGGCAAGAGTATCAAACGACTTTCTGAAATTTTGAGATATTTTGCTAATGTGTCTAGGAGGTATTATTACTCCAAATAAATCATAACTAACTACCCATAAACAAAAGATATAATTAAACTCAAAAGCTTAAATAATAAATCTCCCATCAAGGGTTACATAATATCAAGATAAATCCCAGGTCATCTAACCTTTATTACAATCATCAGCGAAAAATTAAAACATAGCCATAATCAAATCTATTACATAAACTTCATAAATAAAAGGTAAATTAAACATCGTCGTCTAATCAAGAACTTTGTCCTTGCCCTTGCTTGAAGAAAGCTCTTCAAACTTTTTAACTTCATCTGCATTGTTTGATGCAAGAGTGAGCAAACAATTGCTCACAAGAAAAATAGTATACAATAACATTTTATGAATGACAATAACTGAACTTTCAATGGTAAAGTTTTCTTACCAGAACAATAAACTTTAATTCAACAACTATAAGTTCAAATGAATAATGAACGTTAAGTTAACAATAGATATCAACATCAAAGAATACACTGAGGGTCACAAGACCATGAACTATACTCTAGGTTTTCAAGTATTTCTACTTTAACCTTTAACAGTCTAAAAGACTATAATCATCATCTATGTCCTAGGTTAACAGGTGTATCTACTGTAACCTTTAACAGTCTAAACGACTATATGGACCATCATCCCGTACTCCAGGTGATCAGCCCTTTGTACTATGTATTGCACAAATATTTTAACGCTATTGCGTAGCTCTAAAATAATCCCCTAATATAGGGTTGTTCATCTCACTTAGATTATCGTGTTCCAAACCAAAGGAAGTTTGGTTGGGAATTAACTTCAAAGGAATTCTAGATCTTTAGAATTCTCATCAACCAAGTCTTGGTTGAATCGATAGAGACCAATAACTATTCAAGAGTTTGATTATAATATCTTCATGAACAAGGTATATCGATGAATCAATAAGAGCTAGAGTATTAACAATTTCTAAATTGAACAAATGTTATCATCGACAACGTGCTTTCAAATTTTGTGTGAGTATATATGCAAACCAAAGGAAGTTTGGTTTGGGTTGACTTCAAGGGTAATTTAGAGTTTAGAACATTCATCAACTAAGGATTTGTTGAATTGGTAAAGAATCGCTAAGGCAACTTAGAGTTCGATACAATAATGTAAGATAAGACTGATGACATTGGAGAACGAAGGTCAAACAACAATTATTAGTAAATTTGAATAAACACATTTCTTATAACAAAATTACAAACTTTGAATAACCAAAGTAATCTCGCTTTGGAATAAAGAAATAAAGATTAATTAATTTGCTCAACAAAGAAATGAGAGTTAAAGAACTTGCATAACAATAAATTTCTCAACAAGAGATTAGAAATAGAGAACTTGCAAAAGTATATCATGACAGTGAAAAGTAACCTTGCTGAATAATAAAGTAGCAAAGGTTAGGGAACTTGCCTCGTGCGTAGGTTAAACAATCACTACTCACGTTCACCACAAGTCCTACACATACCATATGTATTGACAATACACATTAGTTACACTAATATTAGTTTCATATAGCTCACTAACAACATCACATCTTTTCATGAACATCACTATTTAGCTTTATTACAACTACTTAAGTGATCATGTCATTACATCACATACACACTAACAACTTGATACAACATCCTATTACATGTCAAACATGTTATCATTAGGTTATACTAACACACAAAGAATTGCACTTGCATTCGTGCACCCCGACGCCCTCCGATTGCCTCCAAATACATAATAGTCCTAAAGATGACCATTTTGACCCTTCATAACGATTTCAAATTGAAAAACTTAAATAATAAAAGTTATAGGTCTACTCGTCCTCGTTCCGGATCATCTTGAATCGCATCAATCGGAGTTCGTATGAAAAAGTTATGCCAATTTTAGTAAACTATGTTATGTTAGTTTTTTTTCCAAAATCGGCTTAGCAGACTACCCCCCCCGGCGGGGTTTTTACATCAAGGGGCCACCGTAGAAGCGGGGTCACTTCAGCGTTTTGCGATTTTATGCTCTGTAACACTACGGAAAGCCAAATTAGGCCTCCAAACTCCTTTCTAACAACCATACCAACCTATCTAAGGTATAATAGGTTTACAGAAACATAATAAAATGTTTTCTAACGCATTTCTATCCATCTGAACAACATAAACATCCAAATTACAATTATTAATTTTCAATATTTTTGCTAAAACTTCACTTTTTGAAAGTTTCAGTGAAAATCATCACTATGCTTTTGTTTTTCAACCAAAACAGTTAATTCAACATACTATGCTTATGTTTATTCATCCTCTTTCAAATTCAATAGTCAATTTATATATTATACAACTAATTAAACCTTAATTTTACTTTAAACTAAGCCATATTCATATATGTTCATACCAATTCACAATAATATGATTTCCTTCACAAAATACATACTTAACATGAATTCATTCACTATACTCATATATAAACTTATGAAAATAATTTTATAACAAACAATTTATCATATAAAGCTATATACAACAAACAATTCAACCTTCACAAAGTTTTTACAGAGAATTTTAGAAGAGAATATAACTACAACTTTTTGAAAAATACAAGCAAGAGGATACCTTAATTTTAGAAGATGATGGCTATTCTTTTGATTATGAAGCTTTCTTTTTTCCCAATTCCTCTCTCTAGACTTCTCCCAATTCTCTCTTACTTTTCTCTGTAATTTTCTTCTTCTCTTTTTTTTTTTCTTCCGAGTCTTTCTCCCTATTCTAAACTCTAACTTACGTATTAAACCCAATATAACGTATAGGTAATAATATATGTATTAAGTATATAATATAATTATAACTTTAACTGACATCAGTTTTTTTCTTAAACTTAAAAGCCATAAGGCTTGTTTTGCTAACTAACTAAAAATTAACCCATTTACACCTTGTTTGGTAAAATAGATTTAAATTAAAGACTTAACATTCATTAAGCCTTGTTTGGCGAAAATTGAATTAACCTCCCTTAACTTATTTTAATAACTCCTTTATAATATAGTTTATGGTCACACTTTAATTAATTAAATTTTAATATTCAATTTAATTAATTCTAATAACAATTTATTAAATTAATTCACCACATAAACCAATACGACATAATTATAATTTTATTTAATCAACCAAATATTAAAATATTATCTCATGATGATCAATTTCCTTAACTCGTTAATTATTTATTCAACAAATAAATAATCAAATCAAATCAAATTAAACAAATATTTATTCTACAATAAACACATTAATTAAATATTTATATAATTCCATAAATATTTAAAATTACAATTTAAATTTTTGGATTGTTACATCCTTCCCTCCTTACAAGGATTCTGTCCCCAGAATCACAACTCAAGCAATTCGTTCGTCACATTCTTCCCTCCTTACAAAGATTCTGTCCCCAGAATCGAAGACACAGATTAAACAAATAACTCAGGGTAATTCTTCATCATTTCAGTTTCGAGTTCCCACGTAACATCTTCGACATTGTCGTACTTGATCACATGATTGCAGTTGAGCTTGTTCGATCATCTCACCGAAACATGAAAAACATTTCGAATCGCTTCTAACTATAGAGGTAAAAGCTACCTCAAAACCATCTTTCAACTTCATCAACGCTTCTATACTATAACCATTTTTATACCCAATAGTTCATCAAACTTACCACACTTTGGAAATCCGAGAACTTGCCATAATCATATGAGTTTAGGAACTTATCCTAGTCGGGACCATAAAGGCCATTCACCGAGGGGTTCAAAACATACCATATGATTATGAGTCACGAACTTACCATATGCTTTAGTTTTAAGAACCGAACCTAATCTCAATATCATCTATCTTAATCTAAAAAACCCCTCTAACTATCAAATATATACATGAGAAAAGAATCACCTTTCCACCACATATACATTGATAGCGCGATACCGATATTCTAATGATTATCAATGTGATAAACCAAGTATATGCACAAAACCTCTGCCCACACAAATGTTTGTATGACTTAGTCACCTTATGAGTCCTCAGTTGAAAACCCACCTAACATTACCTTATTCTTAAATTATTTTAACTTACCCATAACTTGCTCAATGCGGATTCCTCGTATGGCATTATCAAAAACTTCTTGTGCGCTTAGCACGCCTTCCGATGTTTGGACTTCTTTTTAGTTTGGCAATCGATTTGCAAATGATATGACATACCTATTTCTAATTGCGTTCCACACGTTCTTGCAAACCTTTTTGAAAATTTGATGTAAATCATGAATCTCGGTTCGACACAATTGACACAGAAACATCGTGTCTTAAAACGATTTCATAACTTTACAAGCTGCTCGATATGTAATACGCTAGCTTTGACAGACCAAAAATCTACCGACATGTCTTGCCACCAATAGTAATATCTAAGGCAATATATAATTTCGTGCTTCCTAGTTGATTCAATATATAAATTTTATGCAAAACTTTATTTTCAATTCCTGGTATTAGCGAAACCTAGTTCCTTCCTTCTAACTTCAACTATCCTTTAATATCGATTTTTGAATTGACACTACCTTCATCTGAATAGTCTTCCTTAACTCTATCCAACAAAGCTATACTATTTTTCATCTGAAAAGCTTCTCCTCTGTCTTTTCATATATCTTACCTCCTACCACCACTTAGTCATTTCTATTATGAACCCATTTTGCACACTTAACAAAAATAACTACTACCCCTTTTTTTCTTTTTTTTTCTATATCTCACCCTACTACTCAAAAATAACATCGTTAAATCCTCAGGGCAATCACTAATACCTCTACTCTGAATCGTGAGTCGAATACCTTTTCACATAAAAATTTTAATTAACGCGATGCGTAAGAAAAGACCATGTCGTTCTGCCTAAACACATCGCCTAATACTTTGTATGATGCGCTATACAACACAAAGTTTTCTGTACTATCTGGTAGAGACAACATAGGTGCCATACTAAATTCTTCTTCAATTCTTGAAAATTCACTTCATAATTTCCTGCCCATATAAATTCCACCGATTTCCTCGTCAATTTAGCTAACTAAGTAACTATCTTGCTCTTCACATAACCCACATATTATTTTCTTAATAACTTCTTATTTTACAACATCGATAAATAACTCTACACCGCATGACGTCTTTGCAACTAAAAGAATAAAATACTACCTTTGATTTCCTCAAAGTCTTAAGGTTTATGCACTTTCTATGACAATGACTTATCACCACATGGTCTAACACGTGGCCTTTAATACAACACGAAATTTCTACACACCAACGTAAAAGGAATCATTATTCACACTTTCTATATTTAGGGAATAGTCTAACTCTTCCCGAAGCGAATCTAGTTTCTAAACGAGTTCATCAGGCATAAATTAACAAGTGGCGGTTAAATTAAATAATACGCAGCCGTATAGATAACTGATCAGAAACATACCTTGCATTGCGTCCTGGATCTTCATGTTGGATGATTGTTCAGTTGGTCGACACATCGCATTTGACTCTATAATAACCAGCTTGCCACTGCCCCCTTTGCTTCCACTTGCTTTTCCTACCGCTTTCTTTGGGCAACCTGGAGCCAAGTGCTCATTCGATCCACACGTGAAGCGTGCTCTCTTCTTCTTGTCTTGAACATTTTGGTGCAATGTGATCCTTGAGCCACAATTAAAGCACACCTCTTTCCCTTCAAACAAACACCTACATGTTTCTTTCATTGATTGCTACACTCTCCACCTTCTTCTTTTCCTTCCTTGCTAATTTTCAGATTAATATTATTGTCCCACTTTCTTTACCAAAGGTTACATCTAGGTATGACTATCACCCACCTTATCATCTTCACTCTTCTTTCCCCTCCGCTCTTGATTGTATGCCAGCGTATTACCTTCCCCGTCTACATCAATCGTTCTTTCCAACCCTGTAGTAAACGAATTTGGTTGGAACATCGAGATTTGATTATACAGCCAGAAATTCAGTTGATTTGCCAGTGCTCCCACCAGCAAATTCACCAATTGTGGCACTGGATTTGCGTTAGCTTCCCTATTGTATGCATTTTCCTTGGGGCTCTGTTGATGTTGTTGTCTTCTTCTAGGCGACATCTTACTGTTTAAAACTTGAACTATTAGATCATCGTTCATCCACACATTAACATTTTCAAACTTATCTTAACCACTTATAGATAACACATAATATATCTTAATAAACAATGATACTACTTTTTTTTCATTTACCACACAAAACAAAATAACCTCGTTGCTATTTATATTATTTATCCCGAAATAATAAAATTCCGGGATTACTTCATCACATCCCACTATTTAATTCAAAAGTTAGGATTTACATCTATTAATTTTTTTTTCATGTTTTATATATCATCTTATTGTTTTTCTTGCAATCTACAAGAACAAATCCACGTTATCTGACTTCATTTCACTTTCTTGCTCCACGATACGAATCATCAGGAGAGTGGAAGATTAAATGCTAAGTTCCATCATTCGCTTGGCACTCTTTGACTTGTCTTCAACACGTTCTATGCGTTTAGAAGCCTTCATCCATGCGTCCTCAACTTTCGCCCGCTTTGTTGACTCCTTTCCCTAGCCATTCATGCGCAATCTCGTTAATAACTAATAACTATCCTCTTTAATACTTTAACTGAGATAATCTCTACTCTACATCTGCAAGTCGTGCGGTAAAGTCTTGAGTCGCGACATCTTTTTATGCTAGCTCTATGGCTTTCCTAACTCTTCTTACTCATACTTCATATTTACCTTCTAAAATTCATCTTCCGGATCAAACTCAAGCTTATACCCAAGTTCTACAACAAAAATCCACGGGTATGGCTTTCCCAATACCAACCATACTCAAACTAGATAACTTCTCAGGGCTCCTAATCCCTATCTCCCTTCATCAATCTCTCTGACAACAAAGTTTTAATAACTCCACAACTTGATATGTATAATACTTGTTACTCCTAAGTACTCACGAGCACATAAGTCATTAACACATAAGCACATAAAGTCTTTTATCATTTTATCTTCAATGAATTTCCTTAATTCATTCCTCAGAACTCGATAAGAGTTTATCACCTCTATGTTTTCGATCTCCTAGAAGGTTATAGCCTAAGGTTTCCCCACCTAAGGTTCATAACCTAAAGCTTTGATACCAACTTGTGACACCCCCAAATCCGGGTACTTCAATTCCACAGATTTGGTGTTCACTGTCCAAATAAATTATAACTAACTACCCATAAACAAAAGATATAATTAAACTCAAAAGCTTAAATAATAAATCTCCCATCAAGGGTTACATAATCTCAAGATAAATCCCAGGTCATCTAACCTTTATTACAATCATCAGCGAAAAATTAAAACATAGCCATAATCAAATCTATTACATAAACTTCATAAATAAAAGGTAAATTAAACATCGTCGTCTAATCAAGCACTTTGTCCTTGCCCTTGCTTGAAGAAAGCTCTTCAAACTTCTTAACTTCATCTGCATTGTTTGGTGCAAGAGTGAGCAAACAATTGCTCACAAGAAGAATAGTATACAATAACATTTTATGAATGACAATAAAATCGAACTTTCAATGGTAAAGTTTTCTTACCGAAACAATAAACTTTAATTCAACAACTATAAGTTCAAAGGAATAATGAACGTTAAAGTTAACAATATATATCAACATCAAAGAATACACTTTGAGGGTCACAAGACCACGAACTATACTCTAGGTTTTCAAGTATTTCTACTTTAACCTTTAACGATCTAAAAACTATAATCATCATCTATGTCCTAGGTTAACAGTGTTTCTATCAGAACCTTTAACAGTCTAAACGACTATATGGACCATCATCCCGCATCTCGGTGATCACCCTTTGTACTATGTATTGCACAAAACATTTTAACGCTTATTGTGTATTTCTAAAATAATCCCCTAATATAGGGTTGTTCATCTCAGCTTAGATTATCAGGTTCCGAACCAAAGGAAGTTTGGTTGAGAATTAACTTCAAAGGAATTCTAGATCTTTAGAATTCTCATCAACCAAGTACTGGTTGAATCAGATAGAGACCAATAACTATTCAAGAGTTTGATTATAATATCTTCATGAACAAGGTATATCGATGAATCAATAAGAGCTAAAGTATTAACAATTTCTAAATTGAACAAATGTTATCATCGACAACATGCTTTCAAAATTTGTGTGAGTACATATGCAAACCAAAGGAAGTTTGGTTTGGGTTGACTTCAAGGGTAATTTAGAGTTTAGAACATTCATTAACTAAGGATTTGTTGAATTGGTAAAGAATCGCTAGGCAACTTAGAGTTTGGTATAATAATGTAAGATAGTACAATGACATTGGAGAATGAAGGTCAAACAACAGTTATTAGTAGCTGAATAAACACATTTCTTAAAACAAAATTACAAACTTTGAATAACCAAAGTAATCTCATTTGGAATAAAGAAATAAAGATTAATTAATTTGCTCAACAGTAAATGAGAGTTAAAGAACTTGCATAACAATAAATTTCTCAACAAGAGATTAGAAATAGAGAACTTGCAAAAGTATATCATGACAGTGAAAAGTAACCTTGCTGAATAATAAAGTAGCAAAGGTTAGGGAACTTGCCTCGTGCGTAGGTTAAACAATAACTACTCACGTTCACCACAAGTCCTACACATACCATATGTATTGACAATACACATTAGTTACACTAATATTAGTTTCATATAGCTCACTAACAACATCACATCTTTTCATGAACATCACTATTTAGCTTTATTACAACTACTTAAGTGATCATGTCATTGCATCACATACACATTAACAACTTGATACAACATCCTATTACATGTCCAACATGTTATCATTAGGTTATACTAACACACAAAGAATTGCACTTGCATTCGTGCACCCCGACGCCCTCCGATTGCCTCCAAATACATAATAGTCCTAAAGATGACCATTTTGACCCTTCATAACAATTTCAAATTGAAAAACTTAAATAATAAAAGTTATAGGTCTACTCGTCCTCGTTCCGGATCATCTTGAATCGCATCAATCGGAGTCCGTATGAAAACGTTATGCCAATTTTAGTAAACTATGTTATGTTAGTTTTTTTTCCAAAATCGGCTTAGCAGACTACCCCCCCGCCGGGGCGGGGGTTTTTGCACTGGGCAAGCCCGCCGAGGCGGGGGTCACTTCAGCGTTATGCGATTTTATGCTCTGTAACACTACAGAAAGCCAAATTAGGCCTCCAAACTCCTTTCTAACAACCATACCAACCTATCTAAGGTATAATAGGTTTACAGAAACATAATCTAATGTTTTCTAACGCGTTTCTATCCATCTAAAAAACATAAATATCCAAATTACAACTATTAATTTTCATTATTTTTGCTAAAACTTCACTTTTTGAAAGTTTCAGTGAAAATCATCACTGTGCTTTTGTTTTTCAACCAAAACAGTTAATTCAACATACTATGCTTATGTTTATTCATCCTCTTTCAAATTCAATAGTTAATTTATATATTATACAACTAATTAAACCTTAATTTTACTTTAAACTAAGCCATATTCATATATGTTCATACCAATTCAACGTAATATAATTTCCTTCACAAAATACATACTTAACATGAATTCATTCACTATACTCATATATAAACTTATGAAAATAATTTTATAACAAAAAATTTATCATATAAAGCTATATACAACAAACAATTCAACCTTCACAAAGTTTTTACAGAGAATTTTAGAAGAGAATATAACTACAACTTTTTGAAAAATACAAGCAAGAGGATACCTTAATTTTAGAAGATGATGGCTATTCTTTTGATTATGAAGCTTTCTTTTTTCCCAATTCCTCTCTCTAGACTTCTCCCAATTCTCTCTTACTTTTCTCTGTAATTTTATTCTTCTCTTCTTTTTTCTTCTTCTGAGTCTTTCTCCCTATTCTAAACTCTAACTTACGTATTAAACCCAATATAACGTATAGGTAATAATATATGTATTAAGTATATAATATAATTATAACTTTAACTGACATCAATTTTTTTTCTTAAACTCAAAAGCCATAAGGCTTATTTTGCTAACTAACTAAAAATTAACCCATTAAATCTTACACCTTGTTTGGTAAAACAGATTTAAATTAAAGACTTAACATTCATTAAGCCTTATTTGGCAAAAACTGAATTAACCTCCCTTAACTTATTTTAATAACTCCTTTATAATATAGTTTATGGTCACACTTTAATTAATTAAATTTTAATATTAAATTTAATTAATTTTAATAACAATTTATTAAATTAACTTCACCACATAAACCAATACGACATAATTATAATTATAATTTTATTTAATCAACTGAATATTAAAATATTATCTCATGATGATCAATTTCCTTAACTCGTTAATTATTTATTCAACAAATAAATAATCAAATCAAATCAAATTAAACAAATATTCATTCTACAATAAACACATTAATTAAATATTTATATAATTCCATAAATATTTAAAATTATAATTTAAATTTTCGAATTGTTATATCCTTCCCTCCTTACAAGGATTCTGTCCTCAGAATCACAACTCAAGCAATTCGTTCATCACATCTACTTTGCTTGATTTCATTAGATTTATCTCCTAAACCTGTATCCTTTACCTCTCGGGTATCCTCATCCTCATCTTTCCCCTCAGTTTCATTTTCTTTACCTACAACCACTATTTTTGGTTTTGAAATTAGGCAGCTCTTTCCTACTTTGTAGAGTCACAACTTTACAGTGTTCCTTACCATCTGTCCTTGGATTAATTTCAATGTCGCTCGGTAGTGCCCTTTGTGGACGATTGTTCAATGCATGAGCTAACTGACCCATATGATTTTCTAAGTTTCTGATCAACACTACTTAACTTTTCACATTCAAGTCTACTTGATTTAACAGCTTATCCTGATCATTCATTCTCTTCTCTGAAGCTGTAATGAATTTCGCCAATGCTTCCTCTAAGCTCGGTTTCTTCTCTACCTGTTGCGGAGCTTAATTTTGAAACCCGGGTGGATTTTGTGGACTTGGAGCTTGAGTTTGAGCCTGATTATTACTCCAAGAGAAACTTGGATGATTCCTCTACCCCTAATTATAAGCATTCTGGTATGGCTGTTGCGATCTATTATAACTTAAAGTAGTATGCACTCAAGTCAATCATATTTGATATGATGAAGCATATACTTTGTAACGATCTTATTCATTTATTAATAAAAGAATTCATTTATTAAAGGCTTTTACTTTATCTACATGATGCTACTATTTAATACTCCCTCCATCCCAAGATAAAAGTCCTGTTGGACTTTTCACACATATTAAGAAGATGAATGAAATGACAAAATTGTTCATAATAATATCATTAAATATGGAGAGAGAATTAGAATAAGAAAAGTATGAGATATTTAATGCAACGGGTATAATAGGAAAATATGTGTTAAAGTTTGATTATTAAAGGAAAATAGACATTTAACATGGGAATACCCAAAATAGTAATAAGAACTTTTATCATGGGACGGAGGGAATATGTGATAAACCCATAGTTTTAAGCAATGCTTTTAGAATCATGATGATGATTATGCTAATGAGATCTAAATTCTTTGATAACTTAAAACTAAAATAGTTCCCAATCGTTGGATTACTAAAAAGGGGATTAGTGAATCCAGATAGATTGGTACATACGTTGCTTATTCTTAGGAAGAGGATGATTGATCTCATAATCATTTGTGTGGAGACACTAAAACAAGTATGTAGGTGCTTATTGGAGAATAAGTTCACTGAACATGGCTCGCTAAGGAATACCCAATGGAGTTTTACTTGTCTATCAATAGAAATTCTTCTAGTGATAGTAGTATAAGTGATCCTTAGACTTAAGATCATCATAGTATCGTGTGTATGATAAATTATACTTTGAGATGTCTCTTAATACCCTTAAGGTATATCAAATGATATTCTTGGGTATAATAAGTTATAGATAGAGATAATGATCCACAAAAAATCTACCACTTTTAGTAAAAGGAGAGAATGTCCTATGTGATTTGATAAATGACAACTCAGGAATCCTTGGTTAAGGAGGAATTAAATTAGAAAGGAGTTTCTAATTTGCATTATTTAGAGTTGTGCATTTGAGAATCGAAATACATATAATTAAATAAAATAAGACTTGACAATAATTCCATGTCTTATATTTAATTGGAACATTGTATGTTAGAAGGATTGAATTGTACGACAACTATTCACTCAAAGGTTCTTTTATGATTAATGTTGAAATCTATATTATCTAAAAAGTCGTTGAGCGCTAAGTGGGCTTACCTTTATTGTAGAATAAATGTTATTTATTTAAATGAATTAAATAGTTTAATTTATTTATTTAAATAAGATTATAATTGTTCTAATTGATTTATTCACAACCAGTTTAATATGGAGAACCTAAATGGTCACACCATAAAAGAAAATATTTATTTAAGAAGTAAATGACACAATCGTAATAATAAATTAAGTATATTTAAATTAATCTATGGTTTTAGAATAAATTAAATAGCTTAATATTTATTATTTAATATTTTAAAAATATTAAATATAAATTAATAAGAGGAGTCTTATTATTATTATTACGATTATTATTAGTTTAATTTCTAAAAGAGTTTGTGAATTAATTAATAAAAGTACTATCATTATTTTCTAATTGGATTAGAAGATTAATTAATTAAAGGAGTTTAATTAATTAAAATAAAACCTTATTCCTAAATTGTTTAGTAGGGTTGCCTACATATATTAATAAGAAGAGTCTTATTATGATTTAGGGTGACTTACAATTCCAAGAGTTGGGATAGTACGTATAATCTTATAGAGATAGAATCTAGGGTTTTGCTAAACACTCATCTTCTTGAATACTTACTTTTTCTTGGTGGATCACCTTTAGAGGCCAAACACTTGGGTAACTAACGTTGATCAAAGGAAGGAATCTAACCTGATGAATTCAAGGAGAAACACAAAGGACTTGGAGTAGAACTCGTACCTGAAGAAGCTCGTTTCTACAAGGGTATGAATCCGATTATCCTTCTTCTTTGTTTATATTTATAATTGAGCATAAAATATGATCATGGTGATGGTTTGTATGAAAAAAAATTTAAAATCCATTTTATCGTGCTTTCACTACTTTTATGTGATTTGATTACATGATCGCGCTATATACAAACCTAACAATAATCCCCAAAAACTTTACTGACTCTACACTGATGGCACACTAATCCGTAAAATGATTTCCGATGCAAAGTTCGCATACCATCGCCACCCGTGGAGTTGCTTATGGTCCCTATGTTTCAATCTTTTTCGTTAGCGCAGCTAACCGTGCAGATAAGGCTGTCATTGCATCTACTTCTAATTTTCCTGGCACCTTTGGTGAATTTCCCCTTGTTGTAGGCCATTGGTAATTGTTAGCAGTCATAGTCTTTAATAACTGATAGGCATCCTTGAAATTCTTTCCCATAATAGCACCTCAAGCCGATGCATCAATACTAATTCTTGTGTGCCCATGTAATCCATTGTAGAACGTTTGTACTTGCAATAATTTTAGGATCCCATGATGTGGACACTTGTGAAACAAATCTTTAAACCTTTCCCATGCCTCATACAACGTTTCTAAATCAAGCTGATTGAATGAGGTAATTTCGTTTCTCATTTTTGCCATTTTTGTAGGTGGGAAAAACTTAGCAAGTAACGTTTGAGCTAAGTCGTTCCATGTAGTAATTGAACCCGACGGCATGAAGTGCAACCAACTTTTCACTTTATCTCGCAATGTAAATGGAAAAAGTCTCAACCTAATTGCTTTATCAGTAACCTCGTTGAACTTAAATGTATTGCAGATTTCTAGAAAACTGATAATGTGCTCATTCGGATCATCATTCGGACCACCCTCAAACTGTAATGAATTTTGTTGCATCTGAATGGTACCCGGTTTGATCTCAAAACTGTTTGCATTGATTGTAGGTCTCTGAATACAAGAGTGGATATCTGTAACCAATGGTATGGCACAATCCCACAGTGACTTCTGCAGCCATGTTTAATGGATTTTCAGCTTCCTCTGCCAGTTCTTCCTTCGTACATACTTCCTCACTAGTTAACCTCATTTTTCAGAACTTTCTTTCGATATCGTTGGTGTATGGCAAAAGTTCTTCCTTACCCTTTGATCTAGTGTGCATATATGGATGCAAAAACCTGCAAGAAGAAAGAAACAAAAAAAATAAAAAAGTTTAAATTAAGACCGAATTGATTGTAACTAGTATGGAAATAAATATTAAATACAGATTCCCCGGCAACAACGCCAAAAACTTGTTGTTTGATTTCACAATCAATAATTACGTGCAAGTATACACGATCAACAAGTAATAAAATGATAAGATAGAGTGTCGAACCCACATGAATCTCTATTTAACAAATCCAAACTCTAATTTTATATCAATACAATTTTATTTAAACAACTGAATTTTGTGATTATTATTTGAAAACTAAGTTTAAGTAATTAAAACTAAATTTTACATAAAGAGTTGACTCAGTTGATAAAGGCTTAAGACTACAGTATCCCCAATTATGCAATATAAATCAATTACCTAATTCATCCAATTATTAAATTCATTCGAGTTGTTAACATGAATTCAAAGTATTTATAAGCCCTTTTCCAAGTGATCAAATAAAACTATTCAATTCAATTCAATTCAATTAATTCTGCGATATTCTTATGCAAAACAAAAGAATCAAATTCATCATGTACCATTTCCCAATTATTACATGCAGTGAAAAAAGATATCCCTATTCAATTCACAACCCTAATTATTCATCTCATGAAAATAACTAAGAATACATGTTATCACATTCATTTCTAACCCTAGATTTCATTTCACGAATTCATCTAGTGTAACATGGTAATCGTTTGTCAAATAATTAAACATTAAGCACAAAATATGATAAACAACTCAATTTGAATAAATAATTAGATTAATATAAGTAATCAATTCATAAGCATAAAAGGTTCAATTGTAGCCTTAATTAGAAAATTAGTTCATATTGAAAATTAAAACCAAAAATCCCATGTAAACCATCACAATTAAATTACAGAATTAAGAAGAAAAATAAAAACTCAGTAAGTGAACAGCCGTCTTCAATCTCCAATCTGAACTTCTTGTAATGATCCTTTAGAAATCACCAATCCCAAGCTCCAACTCTGTCTCCAATATTTGTGTGTATGTTAGGGTTTTGATTCCAATCTCTGTAGTCTCTTTTATAGTTTTAAGTTTCCTCCAAGTCAGCCTCTTAATGTAGTCTTATTCATCACAGGAATTGGCTTTTAAATCCTAGCCCCTGAAAATCTCAACAAACTTTGCATGACCTGCAGTGCCCCGACACTGGAGTTACACTAGAAACCGGTACCCTGACGCTGACAAGTTGCAAGAAATTACCATTTTACCTTTTTATTTGCCAGAAGTTCCCAAACTGCCCTTCAGCTGTTTAAACCTACAAAACACACACTAAACAAGTAATATGTCCTAACATACTTCAAAACAAGCAGATTACTAAGTCTAAAAATACCTAAGTCATGGGTAAATTACCCACTCGTCAGCGACTATATCATAAATTGCACCTTGTAGTTTAGGCCTAAATTCGAGTTCCATTTTAAACTTTATTTCTTTTTAAAAACACCCTAAACTTTGAGTACATAAACAATTTGTACCATTTGTACCCTCTCCGTCAAAACTCTGAAATTTAGCACGAGGGTGCAAATTGTTTTGTTACTAAAAGTTTAGATTGCTTTTTATCGGAAATAAAATTTGGGATCAAAATCGATTTTAAGCTTAAACCATAGGTTGCAATTTGTGATTTAGTATTTATGGGGGCAATAACATAAAATGCATTCTATTTATCAATGACAAGTATGAGTGTTTAGTTTCATACTCCTACATTTCATAATTAAAAATATATTTTGACTTTTAAGTCAATTTGTATAATCCTAAATTAAAACTTTCATATCAATTTTCAATTTTATTATTTGAAAAGTTGACTTACAAAAATCAAAATGTTTATCTTGAAAACATACACAAGAAATGCAAGAGTATAGATCTTACATGAACAATGGACCGCTTCTTATCTTCAAAATATATACAGTTTATCTCCATCCAAATAACCCACTATAAATAATGAGGTGTGATATTCGATAGCTGCCTATCATTCTTCAGAATTCTATCACCCTTCCATACATCTAATGCCTTAACCATTTAGAAAGCCCCCAAAGATCTCTTAGGAGGGTAAAGAACATAAGATTTTTTTACTACGAAGGGAGTAAATCTTATGCCACGTTTTGGATGTAAGAAATGAAATTAGTGGATGAATGAACGAAATAAAGACGATAATGGAATTAAGATTGGAAAATTAAATCTTTCACGAGTGAAATGATGAGTCATTCCATACTCATTCTTAAAAAGATTAAATGTGATAGTCAAGTTATAAAGAGCTCTCTATTTATTGTGCAAGATCATAAGTGCAAATCTCTTTATTAACAAGAAGTTAAGTTCTTAAAATTTTCACAAATTTGGTGAAAATGAGAATGATTCATTTAATTTCAATGAAATAACTGAAGTCAGAATTCAACAAGCTCTACAAATGATTAAAAACACAAGTTTCTTGCATGTTTTTTTCTTATAAACCTAAATATATTTTCTAAAAAAAATAAACAAATTTGGTAGAATGAGAATAATTCATTTAATTTCAACAAAATAAATGACACACTTGTTTTTTTACTCATATGAATAAGTGGCGTGAGATGGAATATCAAGAAAGATTCGTTATAATTTAAGTTTTATTATTCCTGGACAATTTCAGTATTTGATGTACTATAGGTTAATTTTATTTCACCACCTGAAGTTTTACCATTTTCTTACTTAACCACTTGTTGTTTAAATATATACACATAAACACATGAGATCTTGAGGTGAAGTGAAACATTTATATTTTTCATCCATAATAACGTTGCGTGTAATACACAACCTTAAAACGCGTGAATCAACTTCAAAATAGTCAATTATTAAAATAAAAACACCTAAATGCCCTTGTTTTTCTTTTTTATCTTTCAAGTCAAACATAGCTTTGTTTCATCTTCACGCATAAGGGTGTAAATGAACAGCGTAAGGGTGTAAATGAACCGAGTCGAGCCGAGTATTGAGTAGCTCAGATTTATTTCACAAAATTTATCGAGTTTAAAATAAGGTTTGGTTGAGGCTCATTTAGCTATCGAGTCGAGCACGATCTCGAATCAAACCTGAACAGTTTGAACTTTTCGAACGAATATGATCCGAGTTTCAATAGAAAATTTGTGACAGTCCCAAATCTGGGTTCTCTAACCTCGGATCCAGTGCTCACGATCCATCATCAACATACACATTCTATAACTATTGCGGGATAATAAACATATATTGTTCATCATAATAAAGTCTTGCAACATAATCCCAGGGTTCTATTAACCTTAACTTACACATACGTTTAATATTATAAAAGGTTCACTTAATCAAATTACAATAAAGTAAAATAACACTTAAACAATCTCATTTACTATTCCTGCACTTTCCTTTTTCCATTGTCCCTCTTGGACGTCTCTGGATTTGCTGAAATAAATGTCATAATAAAGCAAGGGTAAACAACTAATTTTCTTAGCAAGTTTAAATACAAAGAGGATATGTAACACCCCCTTTCCAAATTAGAAAGAGAGGTTACTCAAAATATAACAAAACTGATGAATTTAATAGCAAGGCTCAAAGCCCCAAAATAATAGTCTTAATATATGATAAATACGAAAGTCAACCATAAGAAATGCTAAACTGTCTTAAACCACAATCTAAAATAATTATTAAAATTCTGAATAAACTAATGTATCACAACCTAAATATAATATATCTAAATCGTTTGGATAAAAGGGAGCTCTCGTCACACTTGCCCTTGATTCCCCTGATTACCTGCCAGAAAAAAAACACAGCATGAGCCAAATTCCCAGTACGGATATAGAATACAAATAATGAACCAAAATAACTAACTCAATTAAATGAAATGAAACGAAACGAACAAAACTAACACAACGAAATGATAGGCTGAATCAAATGGCTGGGTGTTATTTCATACCGAGCTTAAAATAAATAGTAATATACCTTGCCACACATTCAAGTCAAATAATGCCACACAGGAAATCACACATCGGACTGCGCAATCCAGATGCATGCAAAATCGGAAGGCGTGTTTGGCACAAACATCACCACTCCGCAGAACAGAACATAACAAAAAACTAGGGTCGACCCATATGCCTCCCACAACAAAACACCAAATGGCCAACTCCATTGAGCACAAAAGCAGGGGATGCAGGTGGAGTGATCACACTTGCCCCGAAGGTGTGTCATGCCTCGGTGCCAAGAGGACATGCCTGTGGTACCCCCACAGGTGGTTATAGCTCAGGTATACCCTACGGTATTTTAACAAAAATATAATGTCACAACACATGCGACAAAATATCAACACAAAGGGGTTCTAAAATGTACATGTTAAACTGAACCAATCATCAACACAAGTCTCCAAAAATGTACTAACATGTACATTACTACAATATCAAAATAAATTAATAGACATGATACACTAGTCTAACGAGTACAAATGAGAGTTCTAATATAAACGCCAAAACAAGCTATCAAAATAAATTGACAAGAAATAATTATGAGAGGCAATACTAAATTTTGAAACGAATAACGGAATGAACAAATCAAAAACAAAAGAGTACGGAATCTGTACCTGGATTAAGCAATGTAATACCCAAAGCTTATACTCCAAATTTGACTCATTTAGACTCTCTCCGTTCAATCTAAATAATTAAATAAGATTTTGTAATAATCCAATCATTAATAACATAATACTATTATATTTATTATTAAAAACTTTTATAACTATGTCGACAAAATTAATTAATTTAAATTAGTATACATAACTTCAATTTGATTTACAAATTCTGATTTATAAGTTTCATGGCTAAGTACTTATTAATATATATATATATATATATATATATATATATATATATATATATAATGAACTTTCAACGCTGCGGCAGTCTCTTATGACAACCATACATGATATATATAAACATCATATATATATAAATATAAATAATAACGAACTCAACCTGTAAAGTTGGTTCAATCAACTAGGTATACATATATATATATATATATATATATATATATATATAATCCATATATAATAATAATATATATAATAAAAATCTAAGCATGCAGCCAATATCCTCACACACACACACACACTCACACACACACACACACATATATATATATATATATATAAATAATAAATCAAGTTTACTGATCATCAATTATGAATTATATTATTTTATTCATTAGGATTTTTACTCCTTTGTTAGCTACAGTTTGCTACATACATATAATATTTATGAAAGATTTTACCTTAGTCAATTTTCCTCTTCTTTTTCTTTCGGCTGGTACCAGTGTTTGGGGAAAAATAAATTCCACATCCGACTTGCTTCTTGCTTCTCTTTCCCTCAGTCTCGTATAAAGCGTATGAGAGTCTAATTAGGTTTAGTTATTTATTCACTTAAAAACAGATTTTATTATTTAATATATTTATTAACTTTCCAAATTTTAAAAGGATTTTAAAATTACACAATTATAAATTAGATCCACTTAGTTTTAAAGCCCAATTTATCAAATAAATTTACCCATCACTTATTATTATTTTAGCCCATATAGATTAAATGACCACTTGACCCAATTAAATTACAAAGTCCAATTAATATGTTTTAAAACAAAATAATTTTTATTATTCAATATTTATTAATTAATTAATTTTTACCGGGTATTACATCACCTACCCCTTAAAAGAATTCCGTCCCCAGAATCAAAAGAATAGAACTTACCTAATTATCAAAAAGATGCGGATATTCCGCTCGAATAGAATCCTCCAGCTCCCAAGTGGCTTCTCGCTCTGAATGGTTCCTCCACAGAACCTTAACAAATGAAATAGTCTTCCTCCTCATAATCCTTTCTTGACGATCCAAAATCGCATCAGCTTTCTCCTCACAAGTAAGATCCTCCCGAATCTTATCGAATGGATATTGCACCACATGCAACGGATGATAATGATAACTCCTCAACACCAACACATGAAACACATTGTGCACATAAGCTAGCTGTGGAGGCAAAGCTAACAGATATACAACCTCACCAACCCTCTCCAAAATCTCAAATGGACCGGTATAACGCGGACTAAGCTTCCCTTTCAATCCGAATCGCCGAATGCCCTTCCAAGGAGAAACTTTTAGAAACACATTCTCACCAGGTTCAAACTCTAAAGTCCTCCTATGCTTATCAACATAACACTTCTATCGTGATCGAGCTGATTTTAATTTCTCCTTAGCCACCGCTACCTTCTCCGTAGTGATTTGAACTAACTCAGGCCCTTCTATGGCCATTTCGCCAACCTCATCCCAACAAGTTGGTGCCCGACACTTTCTACCATACCGTGCCTTAAACGGAGCCATTCCAATACTTGCATGCCAGCTGTTGTTATAAGAAAACTCAACTAGGCTCAAGTAATCATCCCAATTACCCGACCACTCAAGTGCACAAGACCTCAACATGTCCTCTAATGTTTGGATAGTCCGTTCGGATTGCCCATCAGTTTACGGATAAAAAGAAGTACTAAAGTTGAGCCGAGTACCCCAAGCTCGTTAAAACCCTTTCCAGAACCGTGAAGTAAACCGTGGGTCCCGATCTGAAACAATAGACACTGGAGTACCATGAAGTCTAACAATCTCCTGCTGAAAGATATGTGCCAACCTATCCACCGAGTAACCATCATGGATAGCCAAAAAGTGTGCTGATTTGGTCAGTCGGTCCACCACTACCCAAATGGCATCATTCTTCCTGAAAGTCTTCGGCAAACCAGTCACAAAATCCATCGTGATATCTTCCCACTTCCACACTGGAATGTCTAACTGTTGCAGCAAACCACTAACTCGTTGATGTTCTATCTTCACTTGTTGACAAGTAAGACACTTCCCAACATGTTCAGTCACGTCTCATTTCATCCCATTCCACCAAAAATTCTTCTTCAAATCTCTATACATCTTCGTAGAACCTGGATGAATAGAAAATGGCGAACTATGAGCCTCAGCCAGCACAGCCTCCCGAATGATTGGATAAGATGGTACACACAACCGCTCACCCATCCAAATCACACCATGGTCATCAATACGAAACTCGGTCTGCTTTCTCTCCTCTAGATTCTGCGTCATACTCCACAACTCCCCATCTTCTTTTTGAGCTTCTTTGACCCGCGAGATAAGAGAGGGCTCCACTCTCATACCTGCCAAATGCACATCCGAACCTCATACATACAATTCCAACCCGAGCCGCTCCATATCCGAAATAAGCTGAGGTTGTGTAATAAGGGCTGCTACACTCCCTGAACTCTTTCGGCTAAGAGCATCTGCAACCACATTTGCCTTCCCCGGGTGATACTGAATCCTCGCATCATAATCTTTTAGAAGCTCCAGCCAACGCCTCTGCCTCATATTGAGCTCCTTCTGAGTGAAAATGTATTTAAGACTTTTGTGATCGGTGAAGATATCACAAGTCTCTCCATACAAATAATGACTCCAAATCTTTAAGGCAAAGATCACCGCTACCAACTCCAAATCATGTATGGGGTAGTTCACCTCATAAGGTTTAAACTGCCTAGAAGCATAAGCAATCACCTTACCATGTTGCATTAAGACACACCTCAAACCTTTCTTAGAAGCATCGCTATAAATCTGATAACCTCCTGTCCCCGACGGCAATGCAAGTATAGGAGCTGTCACAAGTCGTTTCTTCAATTCCTCGAAACTCTTCTCATGCTCCTCATTCCACATAAACTTGACGCCCTTTCTCATCAACTGAGTCAATGGCAAGGCAAGCAAGGAAAACCCTTCCACAAACCGCCTATAATACCCTGCCAAACCTAAGAAACTCCTAATCTCTGTCACTGTAGTAGGTCTTGGCCATTTAATGATAGCCTCAACCTTCACAGGATCCACCTTAATGCCTTCAGCAAAAATAACATGTCCCAAAAATGAGACCTACTCCAACCAAAACTCGCATTTAGAGAATTTAGCATACAATTTCTCTTTCTGCAACATCCCCAACACCGTGCGAAGATGCTCCTCATGCTCTTCTTTAGACTTGGAGTAAACCAAAATGTCATCAATAAATACAATAACAAATTGGTCTAAGTACTCCCTGAACACTCGATTCATTAAATCCATAAACACCGCCGGAGCGTTAGTCAACCCGAATGGCATTACCAGAAACTCGTAACGCCCATATCGAGTGTGAAAGGCCGTCTTAGGAATATCCTCATCCCTCACCCACAACTGATGATAACCCGACCTCAAGTCTATTTTTGAAAAATATTTTGCCCCCTGAAATTGGTCAAACAAGTCATCAGTCCTCGGCAATGGATACCGATTCCTGATGGTAATCTTGTTCAACTCCCTGTAGTCTATACACAGCCTCATAGACCCATCCTTCTTCTTCACAAACAAGACTGGAGCACCCCACGGTGAAACACTCAGCCGAATCACACCACGATCTAACAGTTCTTGCAACTGCTCTTTCAACTCCTGCAACTCCAATGGTGCCATCCGATACGGCGCCTTAGAGATAGGCTCCGCACCAGGAATAAGCTCAACAACAAACTCCACTTCTCGTTGCGGTGGCAACCCTGATAACTCCTCAGGAAACACATCAAAAAAGTCACAAACAATTGGAACATCCTTAATACAAGACTCACCCTTAGATGTATCCTTTATAAATGCCAGATACCCCTCACAACCCTTTGCCACCAACTTCTCAGCCTTCTAAGCTGAAATCAACTTCAACACCCTACTCGGTTGAGAACCCTGAAACACGAATTCTGGAGACTTCATATCTCCAAATATAACCTTCTTCGCCTGACAATCGATAGTGGCCTGGTGCTTATCTAACCAGTCCATCCCAAGAATGACATCAAAATCGTGCATACACATCGGAAAAAGATTAACGCTACAGATCTTATCCCCAAAACTGATTGGACACCCTCGATACAAATCAGAAATAACAACAGAAGTCCCCATCGGGGTAGCAATAGACATAACAAAATCTAAAGACTGAGATGGCACACCCAGGTGCCGAACAAAAGACTGATTAACAACAGAATGAGTAGAACCCGTATCAAATAAAATAGACGCCTCACGATTGCCAACTAAAAGAGTGCCAGAAATAGTACCTGGTGCACCTGCTGCCTGGTTATACGTCAACGTAAACACTCGACCACCCTGACGCTGACCTCCATTGCCACCATTATCACCACCTCCACCATTTCCACGTGGACCGATACAATCCCTAGCAATATGACCTATCTGTCCACACAAGAAGCATGCACATGCGAGTCTGTGGCACTGCCTCCCTGGATGAATATCCCCACAAGTAGCACAAGGAGCTATCAGGATAAGATTTGGGTTACCCTTACCAGCTGGTCCCGGATAATGACCACGATTACGCCTTCTGTTGACGATTCTGCGCAGCTAGCGATGATTCGACCACTCCAAGGTAGCTGTGGGGTGCGATTACGCCCCTTGTTGAGGTATCTGCGATAACCCTATTTTGATTCGCTACGCATACCTTGCCCTGTTGGCCACCACGATTCCTATTCAATTGACCACCCTGACTTCTCCCATGCTGAACTGAAGTTTGACCCTGTTGGTGATCATCTCTGTCCTCTTTCGACTCCGCCGGGTTTTTAGAAGACCGAAAATCTCATTGTTCCATTTCAATATTTTTGTCAGATTAGCCATTACTTTGCTACACGCCTGCAAACTTGTTGTTAATAAGATCTTGGCGATACCTATAATGAATCGCCACTTGAACTTCTCACTTTGTTCACAGTAGTCCCTACGAAGTTCCCAAAGCTTCGCCAACCTTGTGAACCTCGTCATAAAATCTTTGATGAACTTATCATCTTTCTGTCGAATAGACAGATACTTTCTAGTATAGGCCTCTTTATCAGCAGCTGGAAAATACTGCTGAGAAAAGACCTCACAAAACTTGGCCCAACCAAGTGTTTCAACATAACCATCACCTTTTGTTATTTTCATCACTTTCCACCACCTCTTTGAATCCCCTTCCAGCTTGTAAGCAGCTAGCAACACTTTCTGATTATCCGAGCACCCCAACACATCAAAGATCTTCTCTAGGTGAGCAATCCATTCTCGATCAATCGAGTTGGAGTCGAATGGGCCGAATGCATGTGGTTTCTGCTTCTGGAACCTCTCCAACCATACATACATCGAAACCACATGCTGATCATGACCATCCGCATTTTCTCCCTCAACATTTATATGCTGACCATTATTTCCCGGATTCCCTTGCTCAGGAATGTCTGGAGGTGGGCTCACGATTACTGTATAACTGTGTGCACCATCCGAGGTAAAGCTTTGATTCACCTTTGATTCACCAAGGTAGCCAATTGAGCATTCATCTGATCATTAGGTTGCTCCATGGGTTGACCCTCACCTCTTCCCTTATTGTTACCTCGCCTCCCAACAACTCTGGCGGATCTACGAGCCATCTAAAAAAGAGATCACGAATATAAACAAACAGATTAGAGACAAATTCGAATATAGCAGATATGATAGCTGAATAGAAAGTTAAACAAAACGAAAACCTAACCCAGAAGTCTACCCATAACTCACAGGTCAAACCTAAATAGGTTCTACAAGAAAAAACCTAGGCTTTGATACCAACTCTGTAACACCCCCTTTCCAAATTAGAAAGAGAGGCTACTCAAAACATAACAAAACTGATGAATATAATAGCAAGGCTCAAAGCCCCAAAATAATAGTCTTAATATATGATAAATACGACAAGTCAACCATAATAAATACTAAACTGTCTTAAACCATAATCTAAAATAATTATTAAAATTTTGAATAAACTAATGTATCACAACCTAAACATAATATATCAAAATCATTTGGATAAAAGGGAGCTCTCGTCACACTTGCCCTTGATTCCCCTGATTACCTGCCTGAGGAAAAACACAGCATGAGCCAAATGCCCAGTACGGATATAGAATACAAATAATGAACCAAAATAACTAACTCAATTAAATGAAATGAAACGAAATGAACTGAAACGAAACGAACAAAACTAACACAACGAAGTGATTGGCTGAATCAAATAGTTGGGTGTTATTTCATACCGAGCTTAAAATAAATAGTAATATACTCTGCCTTATAGGCAAGTCAAATAATGCCACACAGGCAATCACACATCGGACTGTGCAATCCAGATGCATGCAAAATCGGAAGGCGTGTTTGGCACAAACATCACCACTCCGCATAACAGAATAGAACAGAAAATTAGGGTCGACCCATATGCCTCCCACAACAAAACACCAAATGACCAACTCCCATCGGAGCACAAAACAGGGATGCCGTGGACTGATCACACTGCCACAGAAGGTGTCATGCCTCGGTGCCAAGAGGACATGCCTGTGGTACCCCCACAGGTGGTTATAGCTCAGGTATACCCTACAGTATTCTAACAAAAATATAATGTCACAACACATGCGACAAAATATCAACACAAAGGGTTTCTAAAATGTACATATTAAATCGAACCAATCATCAACACAAGTCTCCAAAATGTACTAACATGTACATTACTACAATATCAAAATAAATTAATAGACATGATACACTAGTCTAACGAGTACAAATGAGAGTTCTAATATAAACGCCAAAATAAGCTATCAAAATAAATTGACAAGAAATAATTATGAGAGGCAATACTAAATTTCGAAACGAATAACGGAACGAACAAATCAAAAACAAAAGAGTCTCGCTGAAAGAGTACGGAATCCGTACCTGGATTAAGCAATGTAATACCCAAAGCTTATACTCCAAATTTGACTCGTTTAGACTCTTTCCGTTCAATCTAAATAATTAAATAAGATTTTGTAATAATCCAATCATTAATAACATAATACTATTATATTTATTATTAGAAACTTTTATAACTATATTTAATAAAAATTAATTAATTTAAATTAATATACATAACTTCAATTTGATTTACAAATTACGATTTATAAGTTTCATGGCTAAGTACTTATTAATATATATATATATATATATATATATATATATATATATATAATATATATATATAACTTCAGCGCTGCAGGCGGTCTTTATGAGCAACCATACATGATATATATAAACATGATATATATATAAATATAAATAATAACGAACTCAACCTGTAAAGTTGGTTCAATCAACTAGGTATACATATATATATATATATATATATATATATATATAATAATAATATATATAATAAAAATCTAAGCATGCAACCAATATCCTCACATATATATATATATATATATATATATATAAATAATAAATCAAGTTTACTGATCATTAATTATGAATTATATTATTTTATTCATTAGGATTTTTACTCCTTTGTTAGCTATAGTTTGCTACATACATATAATATTTATGAAAGATTTTACCTTAGTCAATTTTCCTCTTCTTTTTCTTTCGACTGGTACCAGTGTTTGTGGGAAAAAAAATCCACAGCCGACTTGCTTCTTGCTTCTCTTTCTCTCATTCTCGTATAAAGCGTATGATAGTCTAATTAGGTTTAGTTATTTATTCACTTAAAAACAGATTTTATTAATTAATATATATATTAACTCTCCAAATTTTAAAAGGATTTTAAAATTACACAATTATAAATTAGATCCACTTAGTTTTAAAGCCCAATTTATCAAATAAATTTACTTATCACTTATTATTATTTTAGCCCATATAGATTAAATGACCACTTGACCCAATTAAATTACAAAGTCCAATTAATATGTTTTAAAACAAAATAATTTTTATTATTCAATATTTGTTTATTAATTAATTTTTACCGGGTATTACAGGATATATCATGATTAGAAAGGAATTTAGCTTTCAAGGTTCAACAATAGGAATAGACTATGAACGAACATGGAGTAATTCTCAGTAATTGGAAATTTGAATAATTAAATAATAGGTACCGAGTGATTTGAAATAACCATAAACATATACTAAGGTTGTCAGTATTTAAGCTGGTCCTTTTAATTAGTTTTGGTAATCAAGGGGATCATCCTTTCATACCCAATGACTTATGCATAAACACTTAATAATATAGTAACAATTATTTTCCAATATCATGCTTTAATATAATTGTTCTTTTTCTCTGTTTAGAGTTCTTATCACAATAATAGATTAAGAACAACTCTTAAAATTCATTTAATTTAACAAATTTAAATATGCTTGATCTAGCTGATATAACTAGCATAGATCTATCTCATAAAAAGTTCATGAACGCAAGAACTTTAATTAATTCACAGCTCAATAATAATAGAACAAGAATTCGATTTTACAAAGTGCGATTAACAATAATCATTAAGAATGTGGAGTAATCAACAATAATTATCCATTAACATGCTTCAAAAATAATAACTCGAGTTTGAGTTAGAGAACTTGCCTCGTTTGTGGTCTACTGCTACGAAATTAAATTTATCCTGGTTAAGCAGTTTAATCTATCTTCCTTTGAAAGAGCTATGATTGATCTTCAAATTAGTAAATCATATAATAACATTACCCTTTATTGAACATTTAGCCATTACACAAATTCCTTAGTAATATTACCATCCTTTATTACTATCACGTAAACATTATCTTAACTTATTTAATATTATTACCCTTAATAATATTTTATTCATTTCTTAGTATTATTAATCAACTATTAATATTTTATCCGCTTACTAATATTATTAACCTCTTAATAATATTTTAATCAATTTCTAATATTCTTAACACTTACTTCTTTTTTTACTAATATTATTAATCATTTAATAATATCTTAATCTTTAACTAATATTATTAATCATTTAATAAAATTTTATTACTTTACTAATATTATTAACCTTTTAATAATATTTTAATCATTTTCTAATATTATCATTTGTAGACACTCGAAATTCTGCATTCTTGTTACTAACCATGAAGGATGACAAAATTGTCTTCTAGAGACAACCCTGGAAGTCACATCAAGTTCCAGTCCCGAAGATAACCCTTGGAGATCAGTTTCCAATCTCGGAGATAACCCCGAGAGATCTATTTTCCAACCCTAGAGATCCAGTTGCAACATCGGAGATAACCCCAGGAGATCCAGTTTCCAGTCCTGGAGATAACCACGGGAGATCAGTTTCCAATCCCGGAGTTAACCCCTGGAGATCCAGTTCCAACCCCGGAGATAACCCCGGGAGATCCAGTTTGCAACCCCAGAGATAACCCCGGGATATCCAATACAACCTCGTAGATAACCCAGGGGGATCAAGTTCAAAGCCCGGAGTCAACCCCGGGAGGTCAAACCAACCTCATAGACAACCCTGAGGACTGTCAGAGTCAACATCATCCCTTAACATCTTTTAGAGTGCTCCAAACTTTGTGATTCTTCTTTCTGAACACTTTTAAGCTCGTGTTCTACCACATACTAAAATTTAATCGGTGGAAACCGAGTTTTCAAGCTCCAAAAGCGATCTGAAGTCTTCTTGGAAGCCCATTGTAAGATTTTTCATATTTAAAACCTTTCTAATGCTTTGATATATATATATATATATATATATATATATATATATATATACATTTCATAGTCTTTCCCGGATTTCCAATTCATGGTAGTTGATCGTGTTTATATATATAACTATATATATTTATTGCTTTTATACATATCTGCTTTAATTACTTCCGCAATGTAGATATTTAATATTCAAGCATGTGGACTAGATTTATCTAAATTTAGCTGTCTCTAACTTTTAACTGGTTCAAAAGTGACTAAACTGGAACCGTTGAATCTAGAATAGCTTAGATTTATTTAAATCTAGTTTTCTTTCTATCTTTTGTACATATTAATCTATCATGTGAGCCTAGGAGCCATGAGGTTTGAGATTCAACCTGTGAATCTAGATCTGGTTCCCACGATGGACACTTTTTAGCTGCAGCTAGCTTGTAAATTATCTATGGTGTCTGGACATCATTGGATGGATTTCATGCCCATAAGGATCCCGACACTGCTATATATCTTATTTTCTCGAAGATGCTTCACATCTCGAAAATAAAATCAATCAAGCCGAATACAGAATAAAATGAATTTATCAAATGCCTCAATCACTACAAGAAAAAGGCCTAACAGCGATCGCATTCGGTTATTATCGATCATCTCATGACCGATCATGCGGTCGGCCGATAAGCGTTAACAAAATTTGGTCGCTAGAATGCACATCAGCGACCACTATTAGCGATTGACATATCTGCAACCGATATTAGCGACCAAAATCGTCATTTCACTCGCTAAGATGAGTCAGCATGGTTCGTATGACAGTTGGCGTGGGCGCGTGGCGATGATTCTGAATCCGATTGCCTTGCAATGCATTAATAGCCTCATGTGATTAGCGGTCACTAATACTTATCGTGACGACATTCTTCATTGATGATGTAAAAAACCTCATAAACAAATTTTTCTGTTTTTGCGAATGCCCAAAAATCACCCTTTTTTTTGTACCTGCTTTATCCCAACACATATAAACATGCACAATAATATAACATCCATCGTCCATATACCGACACATACACTAAACTAGTATATAAACCTTTAAAAACCAATATGAATTGAATAAATATAAATAAATACAAGTATAAAAGTTTAGTGTTTAAGTAACATACAGACATCCAAAGAATGAATATAAAAGTATAAGATTCTTAAATAACTACAACTAAATCAGTCGTCAAGCATTATTAGCCAAATTAGTTTCTGCTTGATCTTGATCACCCTGTAATTAACAAAATAATAAAATAAGTTACATATATGTTGATACTGGTGTTACGACAATATACAATTATTTTTAAACACAACAATATATATATATATATATATATATATATATATATATATATATATAAAGTCACTTGATTGGAATAAATAAGATTGATTACCTCGTTGCCATCCCGTGCTGCTTCTTGCCGCCACTACACTACATCGCCTAACTCATCAGACTTCGTGAGCGCGAGATACCCACCCAAAGATCTTTAGAAGATTGCGATCTCGACATATAGCTCTCTCACACAACAAGGGGAGTATGAGCAATTTGGATGACTCGATGATTATGAAGACTGGTAAAGGAGATTTGCTGAGCCACTAAAGGATCGGCGTCGGCGTCATCGTTGTCCTTGACCTTTAATGTAGTTCTTTTTCACAATAGACGCCCTCTCCCATAACTCTTGATCAATTGGCGGACATGGAGTGCCTTCAAGATAGCGCTCATTCAATAAACGCTTATAAGTATCCTGTCATCATGTTAACAGTTAAATAGTTAAAAATAAATTCTGTAAGCATTGATAAACAAGATCAAGTTGTTAAAACTTATTACCGCTATCTGGATAGCATCAGACAGACCATCACGGGTGGCCACGTACACATCCAGCCAATGGATAGACTGACCTTGAGACTGAGACTCCTATACAAAAATATTCTAATATTACTAAGTAAATGTGATATATATTATACAATTCATGATTGTAAACATATTAAAACTTGTAAATACGTACCCTGGTAGTGATATGCTACAATTTGTGAAATCTCGCATATCTTGATGTTCCTTTAGCCTTTTTAGCCATCAATTTTGCCGAGGATCTGCTGGTGGCGGCGGTCTTTTATTCTTTTCACCCAACTCTCAGCTCTCCATTGGTCGCACATCTCAGCCCATATGGACTGGGTGCACCACCAGGGGCTATGCTCGTGCATGTAATCCTTTCCCTGGCCTGGATGGTCGATCGATGCATTGTGAATGGCTTTTTATCGTTCTTTGTTCAAATAATGTTTGTATCACTAAAGCCTGAGCGTCCTCCCATCTATACCGCTTCTGCAAATAAAACAACAATAATAACATTACTAAACAATTATGCTTAGAATATTATATTATCTCTCATAATTAAAAAAAAACCACGAAATTCAAATTTCAAACAAAGATCCTTGTAGGCGATAGGTGTGTCTTCATACGTAATCACAGGTGTATGCCAATTCTGTAAGCACAGATGTGATATGCACTTGACGATCTTATTATCTAAAAAATTACTATAATATACAACAATTTACATCAACGATAAGTAGATATATTAAAGCAATTTACATCTAAGTTCTATATATCTTGTATAAATGGAATCTAAAATGCTTATATATAAATGATGCGGACGTCGTCTTTATTCAGGAGGACGAATCAATAAGAATCGATCATCCTGGATTAGTAGGGGCCTTGGGCACATGATTAGGCCCCTACCCAAGCCAATGGCTTTTTTTCTCGCCTTTGCTTGAGAAGCCATCTATATATTACAAATTTCAAGATGTTATTATGAGTTATATAAAATGACAATAATGACAAGAAATTGCATTTAAATAGTAAAAGTACATAAATATAATGATGATATAAAGATGTTGGTATGAGTTATATTTGATTACATGCATGTATATATATGAATATAAAATGACAATAATAATGTAAAAATTGCATTTAAATAGTTAAGTATGTGACATCCCGTTTTTAGAAATTATAAATGAGAATTTTATAAATAAAAGTATTATTTATGAGATATGTTGGGTGTGAGTATGTGTATGTGTATGTCATATATTGTAGAATATGGCAATTGATGTGAAGAGAATGTTATATATTAATTTTAATATATATAAATATTTAATTGAATTATTTATTGAGTTAAATAAATAAATTTTGTTTTGATTATAGAGTAATGTAATTAAGTGTAGTAGATTAATTAAATGAATATTTAGTATTTAATTTAATTAATATAATAATTTTATGTTATAGTTCTAATTTAATTGAGATAATTAAATTAGATGAGTTATCATGATGATTGTTACACGAAATTATAATTAACAAGTAAATATAATTATGTGACAATTTGATGAGATTGATTGATGTTAAGCTATTGATTAATTAAAATAATGAGTATTTGCCAAACATGGTCTTAGGCTTTTCAAGTTCAAATTGGTGTAACCTATGTATTAACTAGTAATTAGTATATCTAATAATTACTAGGAGTTACATATATTATATATTACTAGTATTGTATATTATATGTATATACTACAAGTTAGTATGTTAGTTTTAGAAAACAAAAACCAAAGAAAGAAGAAGAGAGCTAGAGAGAGTTGTAGGAGAAGAAGAGGATGAAGAAAAAGAAGAAGAAGGGAAAGTTTTGAGAAGACAAAACAAGCCCCATCATCATCATCTTCATCTCTCTCTTAAATTCATACTAATAAAGTTATAATCTAAATTTCTTGTTTTAATTATATTTTTATGTTCTTCATAATGTAGATAACTTTTATGTAGAAGTTGTATTGAGAAATTGAGAGAGATAGAGAGAAATAGAGAAATTGAGATGAGCTAGAAGAAAAAGCTAGAAGAAGGTAACTTCTAAACTCTTATTTAATCTTTGATTTTTTTGGGTAGATTTATGTTCAAGGGTAGTAGATCATGCTTAATCAGTTTGTATTGGTTTAATCTTGGATTATCAAGAATCAAACAAGGGGATTCAAGAAAGAAAATGAAATGGAAAGAAAATTTGAAGAACAAAATTTGTAGGTTTTTAGTAATTGTGGACATATCTTGTGAAATTCATACCTCTTTAGGCATAATGAGTTAGAAAGTGAGCCTTGTATCAAATCGAAGATATGGAAGTAAGCTATATTCTAAAATTGGAATCACATGAAAACTCTTTGTAGATTTCTTGCAATGTCTGTTTTAGTAAGGCTGGTCCGAAGGAAAAATAATCATCGAGGAAAATCAAAAGCTGCTACGATTATCGACTTTGAAAAATTCATATAAATTCGTGTGTTTTGAATCTGAAGAAACTTAAAACTGTAAAGTTGTAGATATGGAAGTTTACTAGCTAGACAAGAGAGATTGAGCCATTTTATGGACCGGATCATGTCCGAAATAAATTGTTTAGTAAGGATGTCCAGAAAATGAAATTTTCTAGACTAGTTGATGAATTACAGAATCTGGTTTAGATGGATAAGGGTCTGACTTAAAGGACTAGTTTCTATATAAGAAGGAACAAAAACGGACATGTAACGAACGAGTTACGTTAAAAACGAAAATAACGTTTTGTTAAAGAAATTGTGAAGATGAGTTTTATAATTCTATTTGAATTAAGATTTTGGGTGATGATATATTTTGATGATTAAAAATATGTTTTGACATATGTAATGAATATAGATACGTGTTATCATATTCTAGGCATAATTAACCATTTAAGATCAAGAGTTGATATAAGTTAATGTGTGCACATAACATGCTCGATAAAATGACTAAAAGTAATAATGTTTCTAAACTTTGGTATACAAAGTGTCTAACTAATGGCTAATATTGGATATCTAAGTATGAAAAGATGATAATACAAGAATAATAATGGAAAGAAATCGAAAAGGGTAATTTTTGATTTATGAAGGAAAATTAAACATGTAAACAATGTGTTGAATATGCATTTTTGAAACCAAATTGGTAAAATAAAATGATGTGATATACGCACATTAAACTACAAGTGAAATAGTCTAACATGTGTGGTGATGAAAATGAAAATAAAACCGAGTTGCATATAAAACACAGTTAGATGTCTATAAAGATATTATAGAGGATAATAAGATAAAGTAAGGTCTTAAAATAAATTTGACCATGGGATTGAGTATTGATTTTATTTATTATCAATCTCGCATACAGTGTAGGTTGTGCAAGGACGCGAAGTATTAGCGTGTTGGTAAAACACCCAGTAAAAAAGCAAGTCTTTCGGTTCCTTTTGCTATGTGAACTTGATGATGATCTGCTTTAAAATTTTAGTGTATGATGTATTATATATGTCAAAAGTATGAAATGTGAAAGTCAATCTATGACTATGATGATTGAACTATGAATGTTGATTGAGTAAGGAACTCAATCTTTATAGTTGTTATGTGAACTATAACAAGTATGCTATGTTTTTTTATGATTATTCTTGTATGTTGAGCATGTTATTATATGCTACGTGATGCATGAAAACTGTTAGATTTTGCTGAGATGTCGAGCTCATTCTTGCAAATAATCATTTTTGCATATTCAAGAATTAAAGGTAGCGCTATGTGCTACTTGATTGTTATGGATCAAAAGTGATATATGAAGATTTAATATCCTAGCTAAGTTGTTATTCTTGTAAACCATGTCTAATGTTTCGAATAATGTATTAATGTTGAATTGTAATATTGTTTTGCGAATGTAAACTATTGTAGTATTAAAATGATTCTGAGATATTTAGATGTAAAGGTTGAAGGTTTTGGGAACGAGGATAGTTTGTAATAGAAAATTTTAATTATTCCGCAAATTTCAATGGTTGTATTATCGTTTAATGATGTAAAATTAGAGGTTAAATGTATTATTAACGACCGAAGTCGAGAATTAAATTGTATGAATTTTGGGGTCGTTACAGTTGGTATCAAAGCTGATAGGTTAGAAACCTTAGGTAAGAGTACCTTAGGCTATAACCTTAGAGAAGAGAGGTGAAAATAAGGAACGAATAAGCTCAAATAAAGTTTGAACAATAAGGGATTAAAACTTGCGTGAAAGGATTCAAAGAAGAATCTCGTAGAGTTATAAGGAATATGAATGTGGGGTTACCCAACTCCAATAATAAGGATGTAAGGTGATAATTAATAGACAATGTCTATAAAAAAGAGAATGATAAAGAAGTTAAGAATAGAGAGTTATATTTAAGTGGTGCAATTGTACTCTTTCGTAGTTGATGTATTGTATATGGGCTAAACGATTCCTTCATAGAGCGGAGGTATATACGAACTAGCAACTCGGAACCTAGTTTGTTAGTTGTTTGTGGGAAACCACTCAGCGTACCATATTGAAACTGGTAGAGACTCGATGTGTACCAAGTATAGAAAGTGGATACGTATGATGAAAGTGTAGAACTTGAATGAAATGTTGAGCAATGTAAATGAAGTTAGAAATTCTTAAAGGAAGAATTATTATATAAACAAGAAGATTCAAAGAAGAATCTTGAAGAGATATAAAGATAAGAAATGGGAGTTTCATAACACCAAAAGCCAAGATAACGAATAATGTCGTAAATGATGAAAAAGAGAAAGAAAGAGGATAGTAAAACAAAACGATCACGAGTTAAGAAAAGAATTTTAAGGGAGATGATTATAGAATAAGATCACGACGTGGCCTGTTTAAGTTATAAAAGAAAGATGGTCTATAATGTTTGAACAACAAGTCTTCATCACTTGCTAACTTTGCTCTTGCCTTTACTAGTGGAAGGTTCATCAGTTCTTTCATTCTTAACTGTAATGTTATTATTAAGCAAGAGTGAGCACTATTGCCCACAAGTATAATAATGAAATAACAGTATAATAACATGCGAGTAAATCAAAGACATCTAAATAAAAGCTCTACTTTTGAATTAAGAATGAATAACAAGAATCAAAAGATTTCTGAGGGTCATAAGACCTTGAACTATGTCCTAGGTTATCAAGGGTTATACTTGAAACCTTTAACGATCGTAAGACTATGGACCTTTCTACTTTCGTTTGGGGATCACCCCTTAGTACCATATCTTGTGCACAATATCTTAATGCTAACGATAAGTAAATCCCTTTGCAGGTTGTTCATCTCGGTTTGACATTCGAGTCCGCACTAAAGGAAGTTTGGTTTGGATAATTTATCGAGGGTTCGAAATTTAGAACGCTTATCGACTATGGACTAGTCGAATCGATAAGGGTTCGCTAGTCTAATAAGATTCAATAATAATGATATTCAAATTGAATAATAATCTCAAAAAGTATACAATAGGACAATTATTGTATAACTGAATCATGCTTTGAAAAGATAATCAATCTTTAATATAACATTTGAACTTGAATAATAGTAATGATAATTTACTCGAGGTAAATAATAAACTTGAACAATAATGACAAGTAGGATTAGGAAACTTGCCTCGTCATGAGGCTAAACGATTTACTACTTAGCTCACCACAAATCCTACACACATACCATATGTATTCACGACATTCATTAGTTATATTTTCACTTAATTATTTAATATAAACCGCACTTTATTTAACAAATCATTACCCTTCTAATTTAATTACTTAATTAAATTAGAATATTTTTATTCTCTTATTATTATTACACTCGAATAAATTATTTCATAATAATTTCCATCGAATATTTATTTTATTCAATAAATATCTCAATTAAAATATTTACTTTATTTTATAAATATTTTAATAATAATTTTCATCGAATATTTATTTTATTCCATAAATATCTCAATTAAAATATTTAATTTATTTATAAATATTTTAATAATAATTTTCATCGAATATTTATTTTATTCCATAAATATCTCAATTAAAATATTTAATTTATTTTATAAATATTTTAATAATAATTTTCATCGAATATTTAATTTTTTTTTAAATTTTTAATTTTTAATTTTAATTTTTTTATTTTTTTGGCCAGTTTGTAGTGGTAATTTAGTTTAGTAACGCTTGCATTGAAGCTGAGTTACCCATGCTCATTTTCTACAGTTTCTGCAGTTCTACAGTTCACGAACATAACAAGGCCAAATTAGGCCAAAAATCAATCACAGGTAAAATTATACATGAATATGGCCATAACTTGCAATTAGTTATTTTTACACGAATTTAGACTTACCCAATCATTGTAATACATATATAATCATTACTTAACCCATCTAACATAATTTTTAACAAGTTACAACACATAATTTGCAAAATCAACACATTTACTTCCACTGTTCTTGATGTTCTTGAAGGTTTTGAAAATAAAACATGAAAATTGTCACTACGGATTCTTTATAACACCAAATCCGTTTATTTAAACTTTGGTCTCTTCGTATCAACATGCATAACAACATACAAGTGTAAAATTTAGGGATAATATACGATCAATACATAAAATATCACGTATAAGGCCATACAACCAAAAACCCATACTGTAATTTTGTAAAAATCATATACGACATGTTTTCATGAATTTGATGATATGGTTTTCATAATATATATAATTAAACACGATTTGATATGTCATAGCACACATACAACCTATAATCATTACTCCTAACCCAATTCACGGAGGTTAAACCAAAACTTTAAAAGCCATTTTCATGAAAACTAAAAGGCGTGAAGTAGAAATTGGGAAGGAGGAGATTACCACGAGTATAATTTAGAAGAGGTGATCAATGATGATCCTTTCACAACAACCTTATTGATTACACACTTACAAAAATTTCTCTCAAGCTTCTCAATTTTCTCTCTGTAAGTTTTCTATTCTCTCGGCTTATTTTTTCTGCACTTAGTATAATGAAGAATGAAAAGAAAGAATACGTATTATAAGAATTCAACAGACGCGGCATAATGGTGGAGTTACTCCAAGAGTAGTGATAATCGCATCCAACTCCATAGGGCCTTGTTTGGCTAGATTAATAGATTTCAAAAATCATTTAATTTAATAAAGCTTTATCATATAGTTTAATTCATGTCACACCCACTTGCACAATAATTCATATATCTTATTTAATATAAATAAAATATAATAACTTCTAAATAAATTCACATAGTTATATATTTAATTTTCTCATTAATTAATAATGTCAAATTATTAACTCTCTAATTAATAATTAATTTAATTAAAATAGCATCATGCTTAATTAAATATTTCATTTAATTAAATAAGCTCAATTAATTACATACTTGAATAATAATTATTCTCCACATTAATTTAATAAATGTAACACATATAATTAAATTAATCTACCATAATTGCATCAAATAATTATTTAATCCAATAATTAAATCATTGAAAAATATTTATTTAATTCAATAAATATTAAAATTAAATTACAAAAATCTCGTTAAATCACATATTATTATTAAATATTTATAAAATAAATTAAATATTTTAATTGAGATATTTATGGAATAAAATAAATATTCGATGAAAATTATTATTAAAATATTTATAAAATAAAGTAAATATTTTAATTGAGATATTTATTGAATAAAATAAATATTCGATGGAAATTATTATGAAATAATTTATTCGAGTGCAATAACTGTCCCCAGAATCGCTTACACATAACTAAGTAAATAAATGAGGGTAGTTCTTCATCATATTCTCTTCGAGTTCCCACGTAGCTTCTTCAACGTTGTGGTTCCTCCAAATTACCTTAACAGAAGGTATGACTTTATTTCTGAGAACTTGTTCTTTTCGGTCAACAATTTGGACAGGAATTTCTTCGTAAGATAAGTCTTTCTCAAAATGTAGGGGTTCATATTCAATTACATGTTTGTAATCGGCTTTGTATGGTCGTAACACAGAAACATGGAAGACGTTGTGGACATTCTCGAGTCTTTGGAGGTAAGGCTACCCCGTCATGCGTAACTTCTCCGATTCTTCTCAAGATTACTTGAAAGGGTCCAATGAATCTTGGGCTCAATTTCCCTTTCTTCCTAAACTCGATCTTCCCTTCCGGGAGAGACCTTCAAGAAAACTTAACTACCGATTCAAACTCGATATTTTTACGATGTGGATCAGTGTATTTCTTCTGTCGATCTTGAGCCGCTACCAGTCGTGCTTGGATCACTTTGACTATTTCTGATGTCTGCTGTACCAATTCTGGTCCTAGCAAATGTCTCTCACCAACTTCATCCCAGTAAAGCGGAGTTCTGCACTTTCTGCCATATAACGCTTCGTAAGGCGGCATACCAATACTAGCGTGGTAACTGTTGTTGTAGCCGAACTCTACTAACGGTAGGTGATCATCCCAATTTCCTTTAAAGTCCATCACACATGCTCTTAGCGTATCCTTTAATGTTTGAATCGTTCTCTCGCTCTACCCGTCTGTTTGAGGGTGGTAAGCTGTACTCATTCGTAATTGCGTACCCATGCATTCCTGAAAACGTTTCCAGAAATTTATTGTGAAGCGTGGATCCCTATCTGAAACAATTGATACCGGAACTCCATGCCTCAAAACAATCTCTTTTACGTATAGCCTCGCCAACTGATCTAAGTTGAATCTTATTTTGATCGGAAGGAAGTGTGCGATTTAATCGATCGATCAACGATAACCCATACTGCGTCGTAGCCTTTCTGAGTCGTCGGAAGGCCAACCATGAAGTCCATTGTAATATGTTCCCATTTCCAATCTGGGATCTCTAACGGTTGTAGCAATCCACTCGGTCTCTGATGTTCTGCTTTTACTTTCGGCGAATCGGACACTTAAGCACACATTCTGCAACATCACGTTTCAAATTTGGCCACCAGAAATGTTGTCTAAGATCTTGGTACATCTTGGTACTACCAGGGTGAATCGAATATCGTGAACTATGAGCCTCGCTCAAAATATCTTCCTTAATCTTTTGTACTGGTGGTACCCAAATTCTACTCTCAAATCTTAGTATTCCTTCCTTATCCATCTTAAATCTCGGTTCGGTTCCTTCAGATATCTTCTTTGTCACCTTTATACATTCTTCGTCTCAAGTGAGCCTCCTTCACTTTATCTAGTAGAGTTGTACCGCAGTTGCATCTGAAAATAGCTTCTCATCGATCTCCATAGGATACTTCACTTCGACTCCAGTTTCTCCATTTACAAAATTAGCTCCTCCCGACGCGATTAATATCATCAATTTCTCACGATCCTTTCTACTTAAGGCGTTAAGCGACTACATTTGCTTTCCGGGATGGTATAAAATCTCACGATCGTAATCCTTAATTAATTCCAACCATCTTCTTTGACGCATATTCAAATCCTTCTGTGTAAAAATATATTTCAGACTCTTGTGGTCCGTATATATTTCTCACTTTTCCCCGTATAGATAGTGCCTCCAAATTTTCAAAGCAAAAACAACTGTAGCTAACTCCAAGTCATGGGTTAGGTATCCCTTCTCGTAATACTTCAATTATCGTGATGCATACGCAATGACTTTGCCGTTTTGCATCAGTACACAGCCAAGTCCTTTATGCGACACATCACTATAAATAACAAAATTTCCTGTATCATCCGGAAGGGATAACACATGGGCCGTACTCAACCTCTTCTTCAATTCTTGAAAACTTTCCTCACACTTATCCGTCCAAACAAATTTCACAGCTTTTCGAGTTAAATTCGTTAACGGAGTTGTGATCTTGGAAAAGTTTTATATGAACCTTCTATAATATCCCGCCAATCCAAGAAAACTTCTTACTTCCGATGGCGTTCTCGGCTAATCCTAGTTAATCACGGCTTCTACTTTGGATGGATCTACCGAAATTCCGTTTATATCGATTACGTGACCAAGAAATTGTACTCGCTCGATCCAGAATTTGCATTTCAAAAATTTAGCGTACAACTTCTCCCTTCTCAATACTTCCAACGTTAACCTCAAATGTTCTCCGTGTTCTTCTTTAGTTTTGGAATATACCAAAATGTCATCTATAAATACCACTACGAATTTTTCCAAAAACGGCTTGAACACACCATTCATTAGTCCCATAAATGCTGCAGGAGCATTCGTTAGACCAAATGACATTACTAAAAATTCATAGTGACCGTATCGCGTTCTGAACGCTGTCTTCGATACATCCTCTGGCCTCACCTTCAATTGATGATAATCGCTTCTCAAGTCTAACTTGGAAAAGTATCTTGCTCCTTTCAACTGATCAAACAGATCATCGATCCTCGGTAATGGATATCTGTTCTTAATCGTAACCTTATTCAGTTCTCTGTAGTCAATGCAAAGTCGCATCGATCCATCCTTCTTTTTCACAAATAACATCGGCGCTCCCCACGACGATACGCTCGGTTGAATGTACTTCTTGTCCAACAATTCTTGAAGTTGTACCATTAATTCCTTCATCTCTACTAGAGCCATTCGGTATGGTGCCTTCGATATTGGAGCAGTTTCGGGCGCCAAATCGATTACGAAATCTACCTCTCTATCTGGTGGAAGTCCTGGTAAATCGTCTGGAAATACGTCGACGAAATCCCTCACAATCGGTATCTCTTCTACCTTTGGATTCTCTTTTCGACTGTCGACTATGTAAGCTAAGTATCCTATACAGCCTTGTCTCAACAGCTTCCTGGCTTGCATCATCGTCAGACAACTCGCTTGTCTAGGCGACTTGCTACCATAAAACACAACCTTTGACGGAGTCATAAGGTTAATACGCTTCTTTTGACAATCAATTACAGCCCCGTAATTGAATAACCAATCCATTCCCAGAATAACGTCAAATTCCCTAAGTCGAATAGGAATAAGATCTACGTTCATGATATTACCCTTAATATCCACTCTACAGTTCTTATGTACGTACTTAACAGGGATTATTTCTCTATTCACAATTTCTATGTTCATGGGGTAATCCAATTCATTCTTAGGAAAATCTAAATTCTTGGCAAAATCATCGGATATAAAGGAACAAGTAGTACCCGAATCAAATAATACGTAAACATTAACTTTATTGATCGGAATGATACCTGACACCACATCACGGGATTGAACTGCATCTTGCACCGTCATGTTGAAAGTCCGGGCGGTCGGTCGGTTTGTTGCGGTTGGTCCGGTGATGGTTAAGGCATTTCCACTGTTATTTCCTCGGTTTCCTCCTGATCCTGACCCTCCCGATCCTTTCTTGGGACAATCTCATGCTAGATGGTCCTTTGAACCACAAGTAAAACAAGCACCCTTATTTGGGTTTGGACAGTTTGGTGCTATTTGGCCTTCCTGACCACAATTGTAGCACACTCTTTTTCCTTTCATACAAACTCCCAGATGGGCTTTTCCGCAATTAGGGCATGCTTCGATTCTTTTCTTCTGATTACCTTGCTGATTCCCCGATGATGAGCTGTCGTTCCACCTTTTCTTTTGATTGAAATTTCCACCTCTTGTGCCACTTCCACTGGCCTTGTTATTAGTTTCACCTTCATTCTTCTTCTTCTTTTGATCTTGATTATACTTGGTCACTACATCGCTTCCTCCTTCAGCGAGGATGGCCTTTTCCAGTACTCTGGCAAATGTGTTTAGCTGAAACATTGATACCTTGCTGTACACCCAAGGCTTTAGTCCTTGTTCGAATCTTCTGGCTTTTCTCTCGTTAGTGTGTACTTGGTAGGGGGCGAACCTTGCCAACTCGTTGAATTTAGCCGCGTAGTCAGGTACACTCATTTCCCTCGCCCGGTTCGGAAATTGAACCTTCATCTGATTCTGCGAACTAGTTGGGAAATACGTTTCAAAAAACATCTCTTTAAATCTTTCCCATGTAATCACGCCTTCACCTCCTCGCACTTTGTTTACTTGCCACCAGTAGCTAGCCTCAGACATCAACATAAATGTTGCAAAAGCGGTCTTCTCTAACCCTAGCAACGTCGAAAACCTTCTCCATTTCCATAACCCACGTTTGAGCCTCGATTGGGTTCATGGAACCTTTGAACTCTGGCGGTCCCACCGCCTTGAAGTCCTTAAACGTTGTGTTTCGTGGAGCTTGAGGTTGATTATTCATTGCTCCAGTCAGTAAGTTCACCAACTGTTGAACGAGATTAGCGTTGTCATTATTGTTATTATTGGTAGACTCTTCTTGAGCCGGTTGACGTTGTTGTCTTCTCCTTGGCGGCATATTTCTGTTACATAAACGCTTTATTAGAACTTTATTTATTTCTCTAAATAGTTAAGGCATTACTCAACAATTTAACATATCACTTAACACATCATCTCAAACAACTTGATATATTTGCATTCAAATCAAAGTTATAACATTAAACGATAGCATAACTGCTATTTACATCAACTATCCTGGAATAAAGAATCCACAGGATTTAAAACATTCAAATATTCTTTCGTTCATAAACACGTCAGAATTTACATCTAAAAACTAATTAAGTTCTTTACATAATTAAGCAAATCATATCACTATCGGTTAAGGTGCAGAATAGCCTTGCTACGCTCCTCTTCTAAGATGCGATACATCGTCCTACGATCCATCATGTACAATGGTAGTCCTTCGAACTGGATTGGGTACCTCAAAACTCAATCTTGGGTCTCATTCATTGCCTTGTTAAGTGTAGAGTACGTTTCCCCAATCTTCGCTTTCTCTGCACGACTATCATCCTCTGCACGATCAGCTCGACACGATTCTCTTACCCAGCCTTCCTCTGCTATGTTCGACCTTTGGAGGTTTCCTTGAGTTCCTTCTTGATTTCTCTATCTCCTCGGTCTTATCTTGGTTTGACCCTTCTCATGGACCAAATCCCATTCTACATTTGCCGGTCGAGAGTGAAGAGTCGAAATCTCCTCTCCTTACGCTTCTAGATTAATATCTTTGAATAACCGCTCGCTCAGTCAAATCCACGGACCTTGTCTCGTAACTCCACGTTACGGTCATATAACGTGTCATACATCTCAAAGATCAATGGTGTGTGCAGTGGTAACTCCTCTTCTTCCTCTTCTTCTTCCTCAACAAATTCCTCCTCGGGATCCTCCTCGGGATCGGTCTCGCCTCATGCTCTCCGACGACAAACAACGGTGATCAATGGAGATGACTCCCCCTGTACCAGCTGCTCCCTAATGACATGAATGTCTTGGGGCTCCTCCTCTGTCGGTACTATAGGTACATGGGGTTCCTCCTCAGTAGGTACTATAAGTACTCGGGGTTCTTCCTCCCTAGCTTGACTAGCTTCTCCAACATTCGACATCCTGACAACAAAATTTTAAGTTTTAGTTACTAAGTCGTATCATCTAACGCATACTTTAACACATAAACACATAAGGTCTTTTATTATCTTTAATGAATTACATAAATTCATTTCTTATAACTCAATAAGAGTTTTCCATCACTATCTTCTTTCTATAAGGCTACTACCTAAGGTTGTTCCCCCACCTAAGGTTCATAACCTACAGCTTTGATACCAATTTGTGACACCCCCAAATCCGGGTACTTCAATTCCACGGGATTTGGTGTTCACTGTACAAATATCATCTATCTATCTACCCATAATAAATGCAAGCCATCCAATAGATAGAATAAAAATCTTCCCCTTAAGGGTTACAACATCTGAATAATAATAATACAATCCCAGGTTAAACTAACCTTAAACATCTGTGTGGAATCATAAACAAATAAGTCTTAACAACATCATTAAATCAAGTCTTAAACAAAATACATCATCAAATAAACAATAAGTCTTCATCACTTCCTAACTTTGCCCTTGCCTTTACTAGTGGAAGGTTCATCAGTTCTTTCATTCTTAATTGCAATGTTATTATTAAGCAAGAGTGAGCATTATTGCCCATAAGTATAATAATGAAATAACAGTATAATAGCATGCGAGTAAATCAAAGACATCTGAATAAAAGCTCATCTTTTGAATCAAGAATGAATAACAAGAATCAAAAGAATTCTGAGGGTCATAAGACCTTGAACTATGTCCTAGGTTATCAAGGGTTATACTTGAAACCTTTAACATTCATAAGACTATGGACCTTTCTACTTTCGTACTTGGGGATCGACCCTTAGTACCATCTTGTGCACAATATCTTAACGCTTAACGTAAGTAAATCCCTTTGCGTAGGTTGTTCATCTCGGTTTGACATTCGAGTCCGCACTAAAGGAAGTTTGGTTTGGATAATTTATCAAGGGTTCGAAATTTAGAAACGCTTCATCAACTATGGACTAGTCGAATCAATAAGGGTTCGCTAGTCTAATAAGGTTCAATAATAATGATATTCAAATTGAATAATAATCTCGTAAAGTATACAATAGGAAAATTATTGTATAACTGAATCATGCTTTGAAAAGATAATCAATCTTTAATATAACATTTGAACATGAATAATAGTAATGATAATTTACTCGAGGTAAATAATAAACTTGAACAATAATGACAAGTAGGGTTAGGAAACTTGCCTCGTCGTGTAGGCTAAACGATTACTACTTCTTGGCTCACCACAAATCCTACACACATACCATATGTATTCACGACATTCATTAGTTACATTTTCACTTAATTATTTAATATAAACTCCATTTTATTTAACAAATCATTACCCTTCTAATTTAATTACTTAATTAAATTAGAATATTTTCATTCTCTTACTATTATTGCACTTTCGAATAAATTATTTCATAATAATTTCCATCGAATATTTATTTTATTCAATAAATATCTCAATTAAAATATTTACTTTATTTTATAAATATTTTAATAATAATTTTCATCGAATATTTATTTTATTCCATAAATATCTCAATTAAAATATTTACTTTATTTTATAAATATTTTAATAATAATATGTGACGAAATAAGATTTTTGTAATTTAATGTTAATATTTATTGAATTAAATAAATATTTTTCGATGATTTAATTATTGGATTAAATAATTATTTGATGCAATTATGGTAGATTAATTTAATTATATGTGTTACATTTATTAAATTAATGTGGAGAATAATTATTATTCAAGTATGTAATTAATTGAGCTTATTGAATTAAATGAAATATTTAATTAAGCATGATGTTATTTTAATTAAATTAATTATTAATTAGAGAGTTAATAATTTGACATTATTAATTAATGAAAAAAATTAAATATATGACTATGTGAATTTATGAGAAGTTATTATATTTTATTGATATTAAATAAGATATATGAATTATTATGCAAGTGGGTGTGACATGAATTAAACTATATGATAAAGCTTTATTAAATTAAATGATTTTTGAAATCTATTAATCTAGCCAAACAAGGCCCTATGGGAGTTGGATGCGCTACCTTCTTTAGATGTAATCCACCATTATCTTGCGTCTGTTGAATTCTTATAATACGTATTCTTCTTTTCATTCTTCATTATCGCTAAGTCAGAAAACAAGCCCCGGAGAGAATAGAAAACTTACAGAGAGAAAATTGAGAAGCTTGAGGGAAATTTGTAAGTGTGTAATCAACAGGTTGTTGTGAAAGGATCATCATTGATCACCTCTTCTAAATTATACTCAGGGTAATCTCCTCCTTCCTAATTTCTACTTCACGTCTTTTTGTTTTCATGAATTTGATGATAGACTTTTAATAATGACGTGATGTAATAATTTAATTTTCGCACTTGAATGATTGTAATTAAAGGTTAAAGAACCTGGGAGATAATTTTATTAACGTAATCCTGTATGGGCAGGTTTTATTAGTCAATTATATTATGATTGGGTAGTTAGATATGAATGTTTTGATTAAGTGAACACCAAATCTTGTGGAAAAAAGTACCGGGATTTGGGAGTGTCACAAGTTGGTATCAAAGCCATAGGTTATGAACCTTAGGTGGGGAAAAGCCTTAGGAAGTAACCTTTGAAAATATAGTGGTGATAAACTCTTATCGAGTTTTAAGGAAGAAGTAATAAAACACTTATGTGCTTATGTGTTTATAACTTATGTGCTCGTGAGTGTCGAGTAGTAATGATTAATAATTAAAACTTAAAATTTTGTTGTCAGGATGACTAATTTTGGAGAATCCAGTCAGGCTAGGGAGGAGGGATCTCAGATGCCTATACAAGAGGAGCCTCACGACATTCTGGTTGTTTGGGAACAGTAGTTGAAGATGAGGATGATGATGTGGAGACGGATGAGGAGGATCCCGTTGAGTTGCCACAGGAGGATAAGGATGACGAGGATGAAGATGAGGAGACTCCACTAACCTCGATAGCTGCTCGTATGTACGATGAAGTCTACGACCATAACGTGGAACTTCAGGATACAGTCGAGGAATTGCAAGAGATAGTAGAATCGAGCAAATGTAATCGAATGACCACGTAAAGAAGGCGGCGATCCAGGATCGTGAGAAACGACTGACAAATGTCGAGGAGAAGCTAGTACACACCGAAGGAGACAAAGAACAATTGATCGAGGTAATTGCAGAACTGTGACGAACGAGATTTTATAAATTTATTTTAATATTTATTGAATTAAATAAATATTTTTCGATGATTTAATTATTGGATTAAATAATTAATTGATGCAATTGTGGTAGATTAATTTAATTATGTGTTACATTTATTAAATTAATGTAGAGAATATTTATTATTCAAGTATGTATTTATGTGAGCTTATTCAATTAAATGAAATATTTAATTAAGCATGATGTTATTTTAATTAATTTAATTATTAATTAAAGAATTAATAATTTGACGTTATTTATTAATGAGAAATTTAATTATGTGACTATGTGAATTTATGAGAAATTATTATATTTTATTTAAAGTAAATTAAATAAAATATTGGATTTATTTTATAAGGAGTGTGACATTTTTAAACTATATGATAAAGCTTTATTAAATTAAATTGTTTTGTAATATATTAAACTAGCCAAACATGGCCTTAGGGGAAGTTATGGGCACTTAACCCATGATGGTAATCACCACCAAGTAAAGCTGGCGTCAATGCTTTATTATATTATACGTATCCTTTTTCTTTCTTATTATTTCTAAGTCTGAAAATAGAGAAGGAGAGTATTTGAGAGTCAGAGAGAATTCAGAGAAATTGTGGGAGGAAAACTCTGTGATTGAAGTAGTATCTGATAAAGGGATTGATATCTTTACTCACCCTTCTAAATTATACTCTAGGTAATTTCTCCAAACCCAATTTCTATTTACGTCATTTAGTTTTCTATAAAAATGGCTTTCAACTTTTCTGTAAATCTCTGTATTTGGGAAATGATATGATTATAAGTTTATATATGTGTTAAATGTTATCAAATTGTATTTGATTATATATATTATATAAATCATATCATCAAATTCATGAAAACATGTCGTATATGATTTCTACAAAATTACAGAGTATGGGTTTTGGCCTTATGGCCTTATACGTGCTATTTTATGTATTGATCGTATATTATCCCTAAATTTTATACTCGTATATTATTATGCATGTTGATACGAAGAGACCAAAGTTTAAATAAACGGATTTGGTGTTATAACGAATCCGTAGTGACAATTTTCATGTTTTATTTTCAAAACCTCCAAGAACATCAAAGTCAGTGAAATTCACATATTTTAGTTCTGTGATTATGTGTTTTAATGGGTTAAAACCATTCTATAAATGTTGGGTTATGATTATACATGAATTATAACATGTGGGTATGTCTAAATTCGTGTAGTAATATTTTAAATTGGAGTTTTTGGTTGTGTTCTGCAATTTTTGCGAATTGCAGAACAATTTTTGGTTCGCCGCGCCTCGGCGGTAGTCCAACGCCATAAGGCCTGCCGCCATGCCATATATTACCGCATGACAAATGTCTAAGTGTCCCATATCGCCAACAAGTGCATGATGCCAACCTGAAGTATAAACGCGATAAGCCATTGCTACCACTCTGCAGAAATGGTCCGAAATGTAATTTTAAAGTGTTAAGTCTAGCAATGTATTGTTAACTTAATGTAATGAACATGTAAAAATGTTAGAAGTATAATGAGATGTAAAATAGATGTTTAACATGTAAATAACATAATTACATGTGGATCGAATTATTGAATACATATTTAGCTTATTATTCATAAAGTATAAATTATCTGACAAAGTGGTAAATTAACTATGTATAGTTAATTATCAAAGTAGACAAAGAGAATGAGTTTTGATGATTATTTAAGTTATAATTAACTGGTATTGTGAATGTGAATGGTATGTAGGATTTAAATCAAAGAACGAGTTTAGTTAAAGTGTAATCTGCGCACGAGGCAAGTTTTCTAACCCTACTTGTCATTATTGTTCAAGTTTATTAATTATCTCGAGTAAATTATCATTACTATTATTCATGTTCAAATGTTATATTAAAGATTGATTATCTTTTCAAAGTATGATTCAGTTATACAATAATTGTCGTATTGTATACTTCCTGAAATTATTATTCAATTTGAATATCATTATTATTGAACCTTATTAGACTAGCGAACCCTTATTGATTCGACTAGTCCATAGTTGATGAGCGCTCTAAATTTTAGAACCCTTGATGAATTATCCAAACCAAACTTCTTTTGGTGCGGACTCGAATGTCAAACTGAGATGAACAACCCTGCAAAGGGATTTACTTATGCGTTAACATTAAGATATTATGCACAGTATGGTACTAAAGGCTGATCCCCCTAAGTACGAGTAGAAAGGTCCATAGTCTTATGACTGTTAAAGGTTTCAAGTATAACCCTTGATAACTTAGGACATAGTTCAAGGTCTTATGACCCTCAGAATTCTTTTGATTCTTGTTATTCATTCTTGATTCAAAAGTTGAGATTTTATTCAGATGTATTTGATTTACTCGCATGTTATTATACTGTTATTTCATTATTATACTTATGGGCATTAGTGCTCACTCTTGCTTAATAATAACATTGCAGTTAAGAACGAAAGAACTGATGAACCTTCCACTTGTAAAGGCAAGGGCAAAGTTAGCAAGTGATGAAGACTTGTTATTTTATTTGATGATGTATTTATGTTAGACTTGAGTTAATGATGTTGTTTAAGACTTATTATTTATATTTCCGCACAGATGTTTAAGGTTAGTTTAACCTGGGATTGTATTATTACTATTCGGATGTTGTAACCCTTAAGGGGAAGATTTTTATTCTATATATTGCATGGCTTGCATTAATTATGGGTAGATAGATAGATGATATTTGTACAGTGAACACCAAATCCCGTGGAATTGAAGTACCCGGATTTGGGGGTGTCACAAGTTGGTATCAGAGCTATATGTTATGAACCTTAGGTGGGGGAACAACCTTAGGTAGTAGCCTTATAGAAAGAACATAGTGATGGAAAACTCTTATCGAGTTATAAGAAATGAATTTCTGTAATTCATTGAAGATAATAAAAGACCTTATGTGTTTATGTGTTAAAGTATGCGCTAGATGATACGACTTAGTAACTAAAACTTAAAATTTTGTTGTCAGGATGTCGAATGTTGGAGAAGCTAGTCAAGCTGGGGAGGAAGAACCCCGTGTACGTATAATACCGACTGAGGAGGAGCCCCGAGACATTCATGTCGTTAGGGAGCAACTGGTACAGAGGGAGTCATCTCCATTGATCACCGTTGTTGGTCAGGAGCATTAACTTGAGACTGATCCTGAGGAGGATCCTGAGGAGGAATTTGTTTAGGAAGAGGAAGAGGAAGAAGTGGAGTTACCATGGTACACCATTGATGCTGAGATGTATGACATGTTATACGACCGTAACGTGGAGTTACGAGACGAGGTCTAGGATTTAACCGAAGCGGCGGTTATTCAAAGATATTACTACAGAAGCGAAGAGAGGGAGATTTTGACTCTTCACTCTCGATCGGGAAATGTAGAATGGGATTTGGTCCACGAGAAAGGTCAAACCAAGATAAGACCGAGGAGATAGAAAAAGAAGAAGGAACTCAAGGAAACCTCCGAAAGGTGAACATATAGCAAAGGAAAGGTGGGTAAGAGAATCGCGTCGAGCCGATCGTGCAGAGGATGATAGTCGTCAAAGAAAGCGAAGATTGGGGAAACGACTCTACTTAATAAGGCAATGAATGAGACTCAAGATCGAGTTTTGAGGTACCCAATCCAGTTCGAAGGACTACCATTGTACATGATGGATCGCAGGATGATGCATCGCATCTTAGAAGAGGAGCGTAACAAGGCTAATCAGTACCTTGACCGATAGTGATATGATTTATTTAATTATGTGAAGAACTTAATTAGTTTTTAGATGTAAATTCTGACGTGTTTATGAACGAAAGAATATTTGAATGTTTTAAATCCTGTGGATTCTTTATTCCAGGATAGTTGATGTAAATTGTAGTTATGCTATCGTTTAATGTTAACACTTTGATTTGAATGCAAATATATCAAGTTGTTTGAGATGATGTGTTAAGTGATATGTTAAATTGTTGAGTAATGCCTTAACTATTTAAAGAATAAATAAAGTTCTAATAAGCGATTATTTAACAGAAAAATGCCGCCAAGGAGAAGACAACAACGTCAACCGGCTTAGGAAGAGTCTACCAATAATAACAATAATGCCAACGCAAATCCCGTTCAACAGTTAGTTAACTTACTGACTGGAGCAATGAACAATCAACCTCAAGCTCCACCAAACACAACGTTTAAAGACTTCAAAGTGGTGGGATCGCCAGAGTTCAAAGGTTCCATGAACCCAATCGAGGCTCAAACGTGGGTTATGGAAATGGAGAAGGTTTTCGATGTTGCTAGGGTTAGAGAAGATCAGAAGACCTCTTTTGCAACGTTTATACTGAAGTCTGAGGCTAGCTACTAGGTGGCAAGCAAACAAAGTGCAAGGAGGTGAAGGTGTAATTACGTGGGAGAGATTTAAAGAAATGTTTTTCGAAATGTATTTCCCAACTAGTTCGCAAAATCAGATGGAAGTTCAATTTCTGGAACTGAAGCAGGGAAACATGAGCGTACCTGACTACGCGGCTAAATTCAACGAGTTAACGAGGTTCGCCCGTGATCAAGTACAAACGAATGAAAGAAAAGCCGAAGATTGAACAAGGACTAAAGCCTTGGGTGTACAACAAAAGTATCAATGTTTCAAATAAACACGCTTTCTTTGAGTCTCGAAAAGGCCATCCTCGCTGAAGGAGGAAGCGATGCACTGACCAAGTACAATCAAGATCAGAAGAAGAAGAAGAAGAGTGAAGGTAAAATTAATAACAAGGCCAGTGGAAGTGGCACATGAGGTGGAAATTTCAATCAGAAGAAAAGGTGGAACGACAGCTCATCATCGGGGAATCAGCAAGGTAGTCAGAAGAAAAGAATCGAAGCATGCCCGACTTGCGGGAAAGCACATCTGGGAGTTTGTATGAAAGGAAAAAGAGTGTGCTACAATTGTGGTTAGGAAGGCCACATAACACCAAACTGTCCAAACCCAAAGAAGGGTGCTTGTTTTACTTGTGGTTCGAAGGACCATCTGGCAAGAGACTGTCCCCAAGAAGGGATCGGAGGGTCGTGGATCGAGAGGAAGCTGGGAAATAACAAAGGAAATGCCTTAAATATCACCGACCAACCGCTACAAATCGACCGAATCATTCCGGACTTTCAATATGATGATCTGAAGATGCGATTCAATCCGTGATGTGGTGTCGTATCATTCCGATCAATAAAGTTAATGTTTACGTATTATTTGATTCGTGTGCTACTTCCTTTATATCCGATGATTTTGCCAAGAATTTAGATTTTCCTAAGAATGAATTGGATTACCCCATGAACATAAAAATTGTGAATAGAGAAATAATCCTGTTAAGTACGCGTATAAGAACCGTAGAGTGGATATTAAGGGTAATATCATGAACGTAGATCTTATTCCTATTCGACTTAGGGGAATTTGACGTTATTACTCGGGAATGGATTGGTTATTCAATTACGGGTCAGTAATTGATTGTCAAAGAAGCGTATTAACCTTAT